>JAOPJM010000001.1:12538751-12548863 GCA_027124095.1 Muusoctopus leioderma
GAAAGTGTTCAAAAGAACACAAATTTTAACACAAAAATAAAAATTGTGAAAATCAGACCGTGTTGGAAAAAATTTTTTATTGACCAATATATATATATATATATATATATATGGAGTGTAACTTACCATGCTATGCAATGTAATTCACCAATTATCTTGTAGAGATAATAATATAGAATAGTTAAAAAATATTGGCAGAAAAATAGATTTAAGTACCTATTTTGAGTGAGGGGTTTGTTTGGTTGGTAGGTTGAAAATGACAGCAGTTAATTCATATGTGTGTTTGTGTGTGTGTGTGTGTGTGTGTAGTGACTTTATGCGGACGACATTTTAGTCTCACCATTATTTTAACTAACCAGAAACTAGTAGCATGTGAGCCATTTTAGGGCTATATAAACAGAAGTAAAACTGCTATCTGTCTCCAACTCTCTCTTAGTTGTCACCGGTAATCCATGGGTAAACTGTCTTATTTCTCACTCTCTCTAGCCCTTAACTAGCTGTTAGCCTTTGGCTCAGCCTCAATAGAATAGATTCAGTTATCTTAAATCACGAGGCACTTTAAACTGAACAAAAGATCATTTTTCAACTGTTATTTTCTGTTAGTTTAAAAACACATACGTTTTCTATTTTACTGCTACCCATCATCAATTCGTAAACATTTTGATTTGGCAAAGAAGAAAATATATATGTACATTTCTACAACATATTATTCAATTGAATTTATGAAATATGAAAATACTTAAGTACATTTTCCATAAAAGTTTTTCTACAACACGAATTTTCTAATTGACTTACGTATGTACATTTTTACAAACACTTTTATGTAAACTTTGCATTGATTAATGTTGTAAATTAACATCTGTTATATTCTTGTCTGAATTCCGCCCTATTTTAACTTGTATTCACAAACCACGTGCTATGTAATTATCATTGCATTATTCTACCAACAAGATCGGAAGAGGTCTATTTATGTTGGCATGTAGGAAATTAATTTTTTTTTTATACATAATCCATTATCGGTGTTATCCCTACGAACATTCTTTTTATTTCCTACGCACCTGTATGTGTGCATGCGCGTGCGCACATACACACACATACTCACACACACAAACAAAGATACATATATATTTTATATATATACACACACATACATACATACACGTGCACGCACACACACACACACACGAACTTTTGTAACTAAAATGTTTTGTGTGTGACTTTAATTATCTCTTTAGCACTGCCCTTGAAACATGCTAATTGATTTTATTTGAAAAGCCATTGAAATTTAGTCGAACGAATTGTATACTTAATATTTTTAATGTGAATCGGTTCAATTGTAATTGTATTTTCAATTATTGATATTTTGAGCACCAGCTACCTTTACATAACCTTAGGGATGGGTTAAGGGTCGTAGCAGTCAATAACCAGGTTGAAAAAGTGATGAATAAATGTTTGTCACTCAATATTTAAGAAAGTTTAACAACCGTTTTGTTTCTCCCCAATTACACTGGACAACAACATATTTGCTACTGGAGATATGGTTTTAGTATTATTTTTCTCGCAATAACTATTAAGTCCTATATTAAGTTTAGAGTTATTAGATGCTGCTATATTATCAGCTAAATTAGGAGTAGTAGAGTATGATGGTTTAATTGTATTATGATGGTTTAATTGTATTAAATATCTGGTGGCATTTATGTTGTGGTGGGAAATTTTTCTTAAGTATTTAAAAAATAGTTTTAGATATGTGTGTCTTAATTTGCGATGAAAATGGAGGATTATACCAGGTTGTATTTCTCTTCTCAATCTTCTTACTACTGGTTTTATTGTATTTCTGGTTAATTATATTAGTATTCATTCTTTTAGATTTATTGTTATTGTTTTTATTCTCCCTATGATTTTGATCAATATTTCCAAATCTAAAATTGTTGTAATCTTTATTGGTATGTTCAATATTATTATTTTTAGTCTCCAAGGTATTTCTATGTTCGTAACTGTTATTATTATTATTATTATTTACGCCTAGAAATACACCTATATTACAGGTGATTTTGTTAGTACTATTGTTAATTCTGACGTCTCATTTGTACCTATATTAATGGCACCGTGTTTATTAGTAGTTATATCTATAGTAAGTTCTGGGTTAATCTTATCCGAAATTTCTTCCCTATCCCCATTTTTCGTATTATTGTCCCTCTTTGTGATTGCATTTCCTATATTCCTATTGTTAGTATTATTACAAGACATATTTTTGCTAGTTACTGAATATATGTTTTTAGTGTTAGGTATATAAGTTATATTTTCCTTGTATCTGCTTCTTTTTAAGGCTTTGTTATAATACCATGAGTTGTCCTGGAAAATTTTCTAATTAGCTGATAGTTTAGAAATTCTTAACCAAATCTTTAATTATTGATTTGGGGTGATCTGAGAGCCTATGAATGTAGTGTAGGTTCTCATTCGGTTTATGGAATGTGTAGTAGAGTCCAGTGTTAAGGTCCAGTGTAATGTCCAGAAAATTTACTGTTTTTACGTTCCTTTCAAATATTATTGATAGTCTGAAGTCTTTGAAGAATTTATGTAATACCTTTCGGAGTCTTTCAATTGATGAAAGTTTATAATCAGTAACCGTTAGGAGAGAATCCTCCCGGTATAATCCTCTGCCTAAGTCCGGAAATGTATCCTTTAATTTGTAGAGTAGAAAGAGTCCAACCAAGTTTACTCATCTGTGACTTTCTAGTCAAGTATTCACCCTCGAAGAGAATTAATGTATTCCTAGCAGCTATAATTACGTTTATCTCGTCCTTCGTTAGATTAGTAATTTTCGTAGCGAAAATGAGGTCTTTATTCAGAAGTATGGGCGAAATAGAAGAATAGTAATTATCTATATCAGACTGTAAGAATGATGTTTTCGATTTGTTATGTAAGTTAACAAATCACTCAAGTACTTCGTCCGTGTTTTCCCAGAGGGTTAGCTGAATCTAGCTTTTTACTTTCGGTATTATTCTATCTAATATTTTTTATTACTTATTCTACATATGTCCGATTTGGACGGGTTAATAAGTTTAATTGCAGAGTTTTCCCTAAAGTTCAGCTTATGGTCCTTAAGGCTAAATCTAGGGCATTTAGGTTGAAAAGGTTCTGTCCTATATGCTAAGCCAAGTTTTGTAACTATTTCATATCTTATGGTATTTATCTGTGTTAATGCAGTGCTATCTGTTTTTATAATTTTTGTTAAGTTCTTTCAGTATACATTTTTTGTATGTAAGCTTGTCCATGCTGTATGGATTCCCTGTTTTGTCTGAATGTACGTGTATTTTGTCTGTGCGTTTAATATTTGTTATTTTTGTGGTAAGTTCCTTCTGGAAATCGCTCTTGCATTTCTTAAATAGTAGGTTTTTAATCATCTGCAGCATGCCGCTTTCGATATCCCCGGGAAGTGGGTTGTGTGGTAGGTTCCCATAAGTTTTAAAGTCAAATAGATTCATATTGTTAATGCAGCTGTCGTTCATTTTCTTATTCTTTTTATCAAAATAGTATACTCTCCATCTCATTCGTCTTATGAAAGCATTTGTTCTTTGTAGTAGCAGTTCGAGGTATATCTTCTTCGCAGGGGTCGGTATATATTTTCAAGAATGTTCCGAGATACTGTTTATCCATTGTTTGAAGGTTTGGTGTCATTAGAGCTCAACCCTAAGGGAGCATATATTATTTGTTATTAATGTGCTTTTATTAAGCACGACATATTACCATTAAATTAGAACTCAATATATTATATTACACTCCAATACATACTCTCACAAAAATGTATTTGTGTTTATATATACACATTCATAGATTGCGGGTGTACAGACTGTAATCAATATAGAGTAATATACAATGAGTAAAAGAATAAAGGAAAACAAAACAGGTTAAGTTAATTACTTCATTCTTTACGTACACTAACGGTATATTACTACAGAAAAAAAATTAGAACACATAACTTTTGAAACAATATTTGCAAAGAGAAATTCTAAGTTGGAATGGTGTAAATAATGTCTCAATGACACGACTACGTTTGAGTCATATGTTTAAGAAAAACTCTTATTTATACATACAATATAAAATAGTTTTAAAACCAGTTGTTCGTGCGTGGTTCTGTCTGTGTATGTGTGCGTCCGTGCGTCTGTGTGTATGTGACTAGAGGGAAAGAAAAAAGAGGATGACAGCAAATAATATTGTTGGACATTGTCGAAAAACAGTGCGTAGTAACCCATTAGTCTAGTTTATGAAAACTAGTCTTTGCTTATATAGATATGAAACCTCATATTTATTCATAGGAGAAGGCAGAAAGAAAGTTACGGCGTTCATGTTTTTATCAAAAGCGTTAGCAATGTAACTAAAGCTGTTGAACAAGGAATCAGAATCAGAACCACGAGACGGGTCACTGGAAACATAACCCGTACTTGAGTGCCTTCTAAAACTATGAATCATGACACTCATACAATAAAATTCTTTTTATCTAAAATAACAAGAGCCGAACAGAATTATTAATATTTTTTTCTATGGTGAATAATTTTCTTTTAACATAGAGAAATAGAATTATTGACATTAAACGAGAGAAGATAAAAATGGTTGAGAGAATCTAACAGAATATTTGTTGTTTATGTTGTTGTTGTTGTTGTTGTTATCGGTGGTTAGCCCCAGCTCATCTCTGAATGAGCAGACCTATGGTCAAAGACATTTCAGCCGTGACTAACCCATCTAACGTATCTTTTCTTTAAGGAAAATCTAATGTGATATATGAGGAAGATTCGGCTGCTATTTCTAGCAGGTCGAGTGACCACGTAGATGCTCCTCATCCTCATTGGTTCGCTTTATGTTGTTGTTATTTAGCCCTAGGTCAACCCTGATCAAAAGCCGTGACCATCCCGTCATTTTGAATATATAGGACTACATTATCCAATATGTCATTCCTTTTTTAAGACGGTAGGGTGTGATTTAAGGAAGATTTGACTGCTATTTCTAGCAGATAGAGCGGCCACATAGACCCTCCCTCATTGGCTCACGTTGCTTATGTAGGTGTTGATGCTGTTTCTGTTGTAAATGTCGGTACTGATGCTAACGCCACAGTTGGTTTCTGAAACTTTAAATAGGATTATTGAAATGTAGATAATGTACAAGTTTGGAGAAAAGATGATTACTTTTGTCAGTGATATATCAAATAAACATGTTATAATAAATATAGACTTTGGAATAAATGCATTTTAGATGTAATTTCTTCAAATATAGATTAGAAAATTAAGGCGGAAACTAAAAGAACTTCGAGATCTATATTTAACAAAGAGCGAAATGTCATTTCCGCAAAAGCTGTTAATAAACTTAGCAGATGTTGCAACTGCAAAGAAATTATAAACCAAACGGAAACAACAGCAGCAAAAAGTTGAACATCAAAGAAGTCTTTTCAGATATATCTTAGAAGTACTTTCTGAAATTGTAATAATACACAATTAAATCACCCCTCCAAATAGATGAAATAGGAAATGAAAGGCTAACATAAAATGTGAAAATATTTTAACATTCGCGGTTTAACAACATGTAGCAACCTACAACACATCTAAGACATTAACGTACCATTTACGTTCCATTAAAATAATTGCCAGGATTTGACATTTCTCCAGACAGACCGATAATGAATATTCTTTATATAGCATTAAATCAATGACTTTTACAGCAAAGATGTCAAGTATTTCTGTACAATCATGTGTGTTACTCCACGCCGAGGGAAACTAGAACTTTCTCTGTCATTGACGAAAACAACAATTAATTCACTTTGATAATTCGTTCAAATAATTAATTCATTCTTGTATGAAAAGATTTGGTCTCGTTAATGAAAGCTACGAAATTCAATTTCCATTTCGTTTGGCATTCAACCATCAAGTTGCTCTGTCTCTTTTACTTATCTGCTGCTTTGCCGTCTAGCAAGTTATAGAAGATATTTAGTTACCCAGGACTGCGTAAAGACGCTACTAATACTTAACGATTTGAAGATATTTAAGTTAACCAGGACTGTGTAAACACTTAACGACTTTTCAGCCGATAAATCGACTCGGTCGCTGCGACACATTATTCGATCTAATCTGAAGCAGTTACATAACTTATCAATTCAGAATCGTTAATCACCAAACACTCAACTGTGATATAAGAAAATGTACATTTAAGATTTTACTCAAAATCACTGAAAACGATAAAATATCGAACCAACGAGGGAGCCTCCACGCAGTCGATCCACCTGCTAGAAATAGCAGCCAACTTGCCCTCAAATCACATCCTACCATCTTAAGAAAAGGAAGGACACATTGGTTAATATAGTCTTAGATATCCCTAAAAAGACGGGACGGTCACGAGTGGAATGCCTTTGAAGATGAATCTGCTCGATCAGGGTTGATCTGGGATTGAACAACACCACTAACAATAAAATATATATTTCACACACACACATGGAAATGTTTGTAATTATACTTGATGTTTCAAGGGCGGTGGATTGGCAGAATCGTTAGAGAGTCGGAGGAAATGCCTTGTGGTATTTGTACCAGCCATTTACATTCCGAGTTCAAATATCGCCGAGGTCAACTTCACCTTTCATCCTTCTGGGATCGATAAAATAAAGTACCAGTCAAGTACTGAGGTTGATTTAATCGACTGTTCTCCTCCCCGAAATTTTCTGGCCTTGTGCCTATGTTATAAATCATTATACCTGATTATTCATAATCCTCGGTATTTACCAATTAATAATTAAAATATTTGATCTCAGAGGGAGGGAAAATGAGATGTGTGACTTCCATGTTTCCCCCCCCCCCCACCTAATAAAAAAATAGTCTCAATAACGTAATTAGATAGTGACAACCAACTGTCAAAAGTGAGCACGACGAGAGCTTACCTCTATACTGCACCTTATTAATGAATGAGAGAGCCTCGACGCGGTCGCATGACCTAATAGAAATAGCAATGAAATCTTCCTCAAATCTTGGGAAAGGAGAAGACACTTTGGATAACGTGATTATGATGATGATCGATCAGAAGATCGAGTCGATCATCCAAATCGAACCAAGGAAACTATGTTTCCATTGGTCTTTCCCATTGCTGATACTATCTGTCGGTCGCAACTCCATGCAGAAGTATCACCGTTTTTTTCCAGTGGCAGGAGGCAGGAGTTGAACTCAGAACACACAGAGCCGGAACAGGTACCGCAAGTCCAACGCTTTAACAATTCCGCCGATCCACCGCCCTCGGACTGGTACTTGGACATACTTCTAAAAAGACAGGACAGTCATGACTAGAATACCTTGGATCATAAGTCTGCTCAATGAAGGCTGACCTGGGGTTAAACAACAACAACAACAACAACAACCACCACCAGCACCACCAGCACCACCAGCACCACCCTCTTCTCATTGGGTCGACTTCGGACTTCAAACCTCCAGAATCGATAAGATACGTATCAGTTACATACTGTATCGTTTCAATCAACTATAATACCATTTACCTGACAAAATGCGGTATTCTGCCAAATCAAAAGAAACTAATATTGGTTTTTTACTCATAACTTTTTTTGATATCCACCAATATGTACAAAACTCGATTCTCTTCGATTCCACTTCAAAGAAAATTGATCTGCAATCGATTTTAAAATTCAGAATTCCTTTCAGATTACTCAATATTTAGATCGAAAACGAGTTTCGTTTGTTTTGTAAGTCTAGCTTAATTTTTTTACCATACATTATCGCTTTCATCTTCTAAGTCACTTGACTTCAAAGGACGGATTATATCTATCTAGTTTTGTAAGTAGATTACATTGGATAGTTAGATATATATGCCTTACTTGATATATCGTGTTTCTAGACTTTTCTTATCTTCCTTCTGTATTGATTTACTACATTCCGAATAGGTAAATTTATGTCCGCCTTAAATTTGCAATAAAAAGTGTTAATGTTAAACAATATAACATTAAGATCTTTTAGTTTTATCCTATTAACAGAGGATAATGTATATAATGTATATCAATTGTTACTAACTATAATAAATGTAGTTGCTTTTACATAAGGAACTTAGAAAGAGTGTTTTAAGAAACAAGTAGAGGAAAAAAACAAAACAATTAGCTCTAAATCTTAATGAACTTTTGTCCACAAACTATAGGAATTTAATACGCTGTATTTAATAACGTTTATATAATGTTATTCTTGCCATAATCATTGAGGAGGCCAGACGAAGTTATGATTCACCGAAGAATAATAGTGTGTTGATTTTTGTCTTTAGTATTTTCCAGTGATAGAATGTTATAGGTTAAAGAAAAGAATAACAATAAATCTTTAATAGAGCGCAAAACAATATTCAAAGCCATAAATAACTTTCATAAATTTAGAAAAACATACGAAGTGACGTTTATAAGAATGAAAACTTTAATCTCGACTTAAAATCTAGTATTTTCGTCTTTTTAATATTTTAAAGTAGTAGTCAAGTACTAGGGTCGAGTTAATCGATTGGACCATCCCCCAAAATGTGTGACCTTTGTATGCGTAAACATTTTCTTCTGACACAACTGGTTAACACTGGTCCCGTGGAATTACTGCCGTCAACCTTCAGTACGGAAGGCCATAATGTAATACTTTCATATACTTTCATTATCTGAATGTGAATATAAAATGTAATAATTCTGTTCTGTAAATACTTTAATTGGAATGTGAATACTTTCGTTATCGAAAGTACTACTTTAACTATTTAATGTGAAGAATAAATTAATAAACAATCAATAAGGATAATATATAAATACTTTCATTATGGTAATGTGAACGTAAACTGAAATAAAGAAACACCTCTGTTCCTGAAATAGTGTGAAAATGAAATTGATAAATAATCAATAAGGATAATATATAAATACTTTCATTATGGAAGTGTGAACATAAACTGAAAGAAAGAAATACTTTTGTTCCTGAAATACTTAATTACTCAATAGGAAGATGAAATTGATAAATAATCAATAATGATAATAGAAATGAAAAGCCATGGAATTGGATACCACTGGGAAATATGGTTTAAAATATTGTCAAATGTATCTCGTTATGTCAAAGATATTCATCGCCGACAGTTTATATGTTTCTTTTCAAAGAACGAAAGTATTCAGTAATGAAGCGTCACTATCGATAATGAAAGTGTTTACATTCCGGATTATGTCTTTTATATTCTTCCGTACTGAAGGTTGACGGCAGTAATTCCACAGGACCAGTGTTATCCAGTTGTGTCTTTCTTCTGACTACTTTGCGATTTAGTTTGGTACTGTCTGTACTATGTATGAACACGTAGGTTCCATTATCTATCCTTCTCTCTCACCACTTGTACATAACACTGTGGGATCGTATATGCTGACGTGGCATTTAGGGTTCCTTTGTCTCCTGGATATGATGACGTGGCCATTCGTATTCCTTCGTCTCCTGGATATGATGACGTGGCAATTCGTCTGTGGCCTGATCGCTACAACACTATTAGCCCTTACAAATTCAACACCAACACATAACACAGAACCCCATGCGAACAAAGGGAAGTACACGTGGTCGCTCCACCTGCTAGAAATAACAGCAACATTCCATTAATTCACACCCTACCGTTTAAAAAAAGGAAGTACATATTGAACAATGTAGTCCTAGATATACGAAATATGCGTTCCATCATGGCTGGAACGCATTTGATCATAGGTTTGCTCAACCAGAGTTGACCTGGGGCTAAATAACAATAATAACAAAAGTAGAAAGTTTTAGAATCAGATTGAGATGTTTAAATATACTCATGAAATAACATTTATAATGTGAACAGTATATTGATAGTCTTAATCGGATTCATATCAGCACATAAATATGAACATTTTCATAATGATAGCATGTTATAGTTGTACTAGTATATTTAAATTAAAAAAACAATGGATAGTACGAGTACCCAGTTATTTAAGAACAAATTTTTCTTTTTTAGGTAAGAGTTTGTAGGTATGAAAAAAGAAATCCTCAGACATTTAGCAGAAATTCGTTATATATATGTGTGTGTGTGTGTGTGTATGTGTGTGTGTGTGTGTGTGTGTGTGTGTGTGT
>JAOPJM010000001.1:12721114-12733574 GCA_027124095.1 Muusoctopus leioderma
GGCCGACCAATGCCTTGTGAGTGAATTTGGCAGACGGAAACTGTAGAAGCCCGTCGTATATATATATATATATGTATATGTATATGTGTCTGTGTTTGTTTATCTCCTGTAACTTAGCGGTTTGGCTAAGAGACCGATAGAATAAGTACCAGACTTAAAAATAAGTACTGGAGTCGATCTAATCGACTAAATAAAAACCCTTCAAGTCGGTGCTCCAGCATGGCCGCAGTCCAATGACTGAAACAAGTAAAAGAATAAAAGAATATATATATATATTGTTAAACATCAGCTATAGAAGTATCACTTGCCTATATGATATTTTAGGTGTTTAGGTAGAAATGCTAATTTAGTACGGTTTCAAAATTCCATTGTGTAAAACGTTGGTCACTTGTTTCATAAAATGTAGATGAGACCCAATGTATCAGTGAGGAGGTAATATTCATTTGCCTGGTTCTAAAGATGTGGTTTTGATATCTGAGTGAGTTCAACAGAATATAGGTCAGCAGAATATAGGTAACTGGAATGATTACATTCTCTTTCCTTCTCTTTCGCTCTTTCAAAACAACTCTCTCACTCTCCTAAACTAATGTGTAACTTCTTCATCCTGCCTTTTTTTTCCTCCTCCATAAAAGCAATTCATTCTTCTCTCCATCATAGAGCCTTGTGATTTGATTACTCCTCTGAATGGATAAAATTCTGACTTGCATGTGTGTATGTGAGTGGCTGTATGTATGTATGTATGTATGTATGTATGTATGTATGTATGTATGTGTGTGTGTGTGTCCCATATTTATTTTTCATAAGTAAGATGTACCTACCTCTTCCTACCTTCATAAAGCTATCATGATTCTCTGCTCTCTTTAAAAGAAGTAACATGCTCTATCATCTCACAATCTCTGTCTCTCATACACACACATATAATATATATACATATAAACACACACATACACACACACACACACCTATGTACATACATATAGTATATATATATATATATATATATATATACACACATATATGCATACACATGCACACACACACACACACACACACATACACACATATGTCAGTCTCTCCCTACATCATAAACAAAAATTGACTTAATTATAGTTGTTTAATATGATCTACTTTTGTTGTTGTTGATGGTGGTGGCGGTGGTAGTGTTGTTTAGCTCCCATGTCAGCACTGATAGAAGGCATGTCAAGTGACCCATTGACCCACCAACTAACCACAAACCACCTAGTAGCTCCATCAGTGGCTCAATAATCTACTTTTAATTACGGGAGATATGAAGAGAAAAACAAACTAGTGGGGAAATTAAGTCTGAAATATCAAATTAATAAGAGAAAATATTTAGAGGCATAATTTGTCTATTTACTCTCTTATGGAATAAGCACATTCAACTTACTTTTGTGAATTTGTACTATAAAGAAGTAAATAAATATATCCGATTTGTTTTTGAATTCATTTTGTATACGATTTTGGCTGAACTTTCTGTAATTAACACTAGCCAATAATACCAAATATTATTTCATTAATATTAATAAAGATTTATAGAGGAATAGCATGCCCATTGCTTTTTATCATCGAATGTACTGGTTCATAACCCCCCACCCCCCATATGTTTTCAGTTTATACTGCCAGGACCACCAGAGCAGATCTGTGATCAAAGATACTGCTCAAGTAAAAAAAAAAAAGAAGTTAGAAATGATTTTTGGTTTTGTTACCCAAGAATCGATTAAAAGCTGTTGCAAATTACCAGAAGAAAAGATTCTGACAACTTCCATATGTCACATTGGTAGTTGGTTCCTTTCTCATGAATCTAATAAAAACACTGCTCTACATTGCAGGAATTATTTGTTTGAGATCTGTTGTTTGTTTTCTCTAGCTTCAACCTAGTTTTGGCATATTTTAGCCACTTAAATCTACCTTCCACAGATGTATGTCACATAAAAAATGGTAGATTAGATTTATTTTATATTTTTTTTAAATTATATTTTATGTACTTTCAGATAAGTACCAATCCTTAATAACCACGATACTATTTAATAGTATATTACTTTAGTATACAACAGGTTTACACAAAACTATTTATATTAATATTTCTTGCTTCTCAAAGGAGCTGCAATGTGGAATCTAAGAGTATGTTTTGGAATATTACTGTAAAATTCTCTATAATGATGGTTGTTTTGTTGCTGTTCTTCAGCTAACTTCACTTGGTTAAACTACTAGTTATTTGTAGTAGTTTTTTTACATTTGTTGGCTAATTAATGTAACATTACTTGATACCGCCATTAGAGTCAACGGGGGTACCTCTACGTGTTTGACCATGGGACTGCTCGATCATGCCTGACCTGGGACTAAAGAACTAAACAACAACCTGTGAAAACAATCTTGCTAGTTTGAAAATCTCTAATTGCCCAGATACTTTCTCATGCTTATAAACTAAATTGACTTTTCCAAAATAATTTTTATTTATCAAGCAATACATTTAATATAAAGTGGTTGAAATAATTATAATAAGAATGGAGACTATGCAGGGAGAAAGGACTGCTTGGAGTCATTCCAGGAGACATTCCTCTCCCACTATCATTCAATCTACAATCCCTGCTTACCCCATCACACCCATGCCGATACTTTTTCCCTACCATTCTCTCGTGCATCACTCACCTTCTACTCACACTCTCAGGTCACTTTTGCCTTCAAAGAACAGAGACTATGTAGAGTAGAGAGGACTCTTTAGCCTGCAAGAGACAAGGCATCCTCTCTAGTGCTGGTGTCTCGATAAAATGCACCTAGTGCACTCTGTAAAGTGTTTGGCAATCAAACGGAGAAAACATATAGAGGACTCTTTAGTCATGTCATGGACATGACAACCTTTCTATTGTTGTTGCCACGATAAAATGCACCCAGTACACTCTGGAAAATACTTAGTGATAGGAAATGCATCCAGCCATAGAGAACGTGCCAAATGAAATGTGTGAGTGAGATGTGGGCCGACGACCTGCCTTATGAGAGTGGTGACTTCAAATAGGAACTGACTTGGTTTGAAATCACCCATCCAACCCATACCAGCATGGAAAGCGGATGTAAAACAATGATGATAAAAACAATATTACTGCTATGGTTTTTAGCATTTTGAAGCATGCATTTAATGTGAGACAACTTTAAGTTGGCATGACTGTGTGGTTAAGAGGTTTGCTTTGCAATCATGTTTTTCTCAGTTTGATACCACTGTGCAGCACCTTGGGCAAATGTCTTCTACTATAAGCCTTGTCAGTGAAATTAGGTACACGGTAACTATGGGGAAGTCTGTTGGATGGACTGCACCTATTATTGGGTGTTAGAGTTAATCCATTGCTCAGTTTAACATTACTATCTGGCTCTTGGGTGCCTTTAGCGAAGTCCACTCTGTTGCAGACATTTAGACCAGGTCTCTGGTCTGAAGTTAACGCATGAGTTGGGGTTTCTTCCTGTATTCTTCCACTCATCTCAGTGGTTCTGCAAAAAGTCACTCATCCGTAAAAAACATTTGTATAAAGCTTCTGAATGGCACATAGTTGTATGAATCTTTTTTTTTTATATATATGATTGTTTTAATTTTAATAAAACTTTGACTTACAAATATATTTTGAATATTTTTAAATACTTGTAAAAGGTAATGGAAAATTATTTTAAAAACCTGTCATGTTAAAAAAAAAAAAAATCAAACTCAGCTATTTACACTTCATAATATAAATTGTAGAGACTTTTGATAAACTTAAGCACATACTATTTTACTTAGGTACTAAATGCATGATGTATTAAATATGTCATCTGATTCTGATTCCTTAACCCTTAATGGAGTTTCATGGGCATTTATTTAAATCTGGTGATGCCCATCTCCTCTCCATGCTTGACCACAGCCAACATTCGAGCGAGAGAGAGAGAGATAGATAGAGAGAAGAATCAAGCCCAGTACCCAAAGGGATGAAAGGTAAAGTTGACCTCGGTAGGATTTGAACTCAGAGAGCCGGAACGAATACCACAAAGCATTCTAACTGACGCTCTAACAACTCTGCCAATTCACTGCCTTATAAATATGTCGTACATATTATGATAAATAAGTACATATATATATTTCATTATTTTTAATAAAAGTTCACACAAAGCTAAGCGTTGGAGGCCACTGGTATGCAATGAGTTGCTGGGTTGAGTATCAAAAGATTTAGACAAATGTTTATTTACTGTATACTTAAAAGAAAAGAAACTAAATTGATTCGATGTGAATTGTTTTAACTGCAATTTAGTGTTACAGCCATTATGGAATATCGAAAACTTGAATTTCCCCTTTGATTTTGATTTCTTTGAGCAGTTAAGTATTAAAAGTAAATGATTTGTTGGAATAAGTAGAAGAGTTATGGGGCTAAATTAATGTAAGGGAATTTTATCCAAAGTATAAACTGGGTGTAGGAAATCTATGAAACTATTGTTTCTGTTGGCAACAAAGGAATTCTGTTTTTTCAGCACAGAGTGGACTATATAATAACTACATCAGAAGTGTGATATAATATGGCAGTGAAACTTGCATAGTGAAAGTAGTACGTGCAATTTATAGAGCGTAAAGAAAATAAGTATAATATTGACTGTAAGAGAAAAGTATAATAGTTAAGTTAGTGTTAAAATATTTAATGCAGTGAGGATTAAAAGTCCAATTAGGAATAATTATGCAGTGAATAAAAGACAGTATTAGTTAATTGCTAAGATTAATTTAATTAATTTAAGAGGCAGTGTCCATAATATTTTAAGTCTCTTTGGTGAGGTTGTTGTTGTTTAGCTCGGGGTCAGCTGATTCAGTAGACTTATGATCAATGGTATAGTATATCTTGGAATACATTACCTAATGTGTCCTTACTTTTTAAAGACATCAGGGTGTGTTTTGAGGGAGCTTTGGCTGCTATTTCTAGCAGATTGAGCAACTACATACAGGTTCCCTTGTTGGCTCATGAGACTAGTAAAGTTGATGTGCTTTATGTTCAGCTTGACCTTCTGTAAGTCTATCTCAGTAGGGAAAACATGGAAAGAGTGTGAATTCGAGAGAGTTGCAGTTCTGAGTGTTTAGTGTGGGAGTTTGGGAAGTGAAACACAGTAGAGATGACAAGGGGAGGAGGAGGTGGGTTTGGATAGGGTGGTTGTACAGTTTGCTCTCTTGAAGAAGTATGAGTTGTTATAGAAGCAGTAGAAGAGACAGAGAGAAGGTACAGCATATCATCAGTTGGCAAGTGGCTGTAGTGTGTTCATAAATGAATAGTTACCAATCAACTATTGGTTAGCCTTTTAAAGGGGGGGGGGGGTGTTGTTTTGAATGATTGTGTGTGTGTAGCAGATGTATTGTCTGACCGTGGATAGGAAGCCTATTCTTGGGTGAAGATTTGTTAATATAAATAATGAACAGATTTCAACAGAAAGCTCTGTTTCAATTTAATAATGCTGCTGTGTCTCAGTTTGGAAACTGGTTTCTTATTTAAATTGAATATGCAAATGAAGCCATAAGATAGGGTGTAGGCGTAATTGATATGCTTAGAATTGCTGAAGTTTTAAGATTCTCTCTAAGTAATTAATTATAAAGATATATCTTCAGAAAAGAAATTTTCATCAAATTATCTGTTTTCTGGATTTATCAACTGATGATACTTTTAGCTAATTTGATCCTATGAGATGATAAACAAAATGGAGGCCATAGAGTGAGAGAGAGAGAGAGAGAGAGAGAGAGATGTACATGATCTCAGCAAGAGTGCATCACATAGACAGTCAAGTTATATTAACTATAGTATTCTCTACCATTGGGTTTTGCTTTGTAATTAGGGGCGAAATAGATTGACATTAATCATAGATCACTTTAATCTGAATAGAGAGTTCTTTTTTTTATGTTTAATGTTCATCTAATATAAAATAACAGAAACGTTTTTTTGTTTTTGTTTATTTATTGTTAGATAATAAATCTAAAAATATCAAATCAACTGTTATCTTATGGAGGTTCTTCAATTGATAATGTTTGTTTCATTATGTATTATGTTACACACTGAATTTCTTGTCAAAAGCCATCTGAAGTATAGCTCCTTGTGTTATCAGTGATAACTGGCTTGTTATTAAAGATAAGTAATGCTCTACACTGCAAGACAGCTTTCATATCAGTATACATTAAACATATAAGTGCAGGAGATTAGATAATATATGAAAGGAATGCCTCACAAGAACATTGCCCATATCACAGAAAATATTAAAAGTTAATTTAGCTTTCATATTATCAAATTATATGCACAGAACTATTTTGTTGTATCAGTTGAGAATATTCTTACTGAAAAATTATGGATAATTCGATAAACTGATAGAAAATTTGAAAGAATGGTGAAAGATATACTATTTTGGGATGTGTAAACAGATATGATTTTTTTAAAAAGAAACAGAAAGAGTAAAGATTAAGGTGCTAGGTTGATGACAGGCAAACTAAAAATGAAACAAAAGGCATGTAAAGAATTGAAGTATTTAAATTGCATTCATTCATAAAGAAAAGGGATTAGTTATAGCTTTTTAATCCAGTATAACGTAATATGTGTAAGGGAGACAACTCCTAACAATTATTTGCTATTATTAAGTAAATTGTTTATAAAGATTATATTCCAGTAGAGTTTTTAAAAGGAAAATTTTGTTTGCTTTGATATTATTGGAGAAAATTTTACTTTGTTTATTTATCCATATTTATTAATAAGAGAGTTAAATGCTATACAAAATTAATCAATTATAGAACTCACTGTTTTCTCTCTAAAATATTAAAAGTTTATATATGAACTCTTGAAATTTAATAAGATTGTCTCCTTGCTGCTATTATTTCAATTTAGTTTTGGTGGTGTAACAAGTTTTCAGTCAACCAAATCCAGAAGCTTGTTTTCACTTCCTGACTAAACAACTTCACATATAATTCTAATATTTTTTCGGGAAAAGACATTAGCTAAACAACTTATTAACCATCTTGTTACTGTGCCTTATACTGTGCCTGTATTTTAATTTAAAATAGAATCTATTTTCTTGTTATTTCAATCACATCCCACATTTGTTTTCATTCAAGTTTAAATAATTTAAAATTTAAATTCATTTTTATTGCTTAAAATATTACTTTAGAATTAGAAAATTTTATCTGAGTATTTAATATGATTGATTTTTATTAATCCCATGCATTTTTTTTTTTTTTAAATTTTATAGGTTCATCCTGTGGCATTGTGTAATAATGATGACTACATGGCTTATCCAGAGCGATGGGTTGGTGTTATGAAATTAGAAGGTCCACAAATGGCTGGTTGCATGATGTCTATGTATGAAAAGGTAAAAAATAATTTGATATTTATAATAACTATAGTAGCCTGGGAAGAACATATTGAAGAAGCCAATGAGTGGAAATGCACGAGTGCACTATGGTGTGTAGAGGTTTTGCAGGACGCTCACTCTGCAAAGTCCTCGACCGATTTGGCATTACAGTGGCGGTAGAGAAAGCCACCAGATGGTTTTAGATTAAGGGGGCTGATCCATGGGCAGTTGCTGCTTGGATGCTATTCGGGGCCTGATCAAACCAGCGGGGGTCGCCTGAGTGAGGGTGTTTGATGTCGAATGAACAAAAACCACCTGATGACCCCAGGTTGTATCACTGATAATGTGTCCCAGCTCATCTAGGAGATATATCTTGCACAGAATCAAGCCACTAGCTAGCTGTTAGTCTATAGATTCAATTCTTTTCAGTAATGTCACATAAAAGATTTAGATTTTATTTTGTGGAATAATTGGTGGATAAATTTTGGATTCTAAAATAAGTTAAATTTAAATTTTCAATTTCATAATTTCCTAAATTTAACAATATTTATTAGAGGATTAATCTATTCAAGGATGAAACAGCAACATTTTGATTAAATTAAATGTTAATCCATATATAAAGATATTTGAGATTATATTGATTTTTAGGTGAACTACATATAAAAGGTGGTGGTGGTGATGATGATGGTGATGGCGGTTGTGTTATTGTCACTGCTGCCACCTTGTCTTTTTTAAAGGGTATCAAAAATAACAATGATTTGTAATTTTATAAATAATATTTAAAAAAATTTAAATTATTTCAACAGCAAAGCTCCCAGTGTAGTAATAATTGTCCAAACTTATTAAAAGGTGCCAGCTACATTGTTGCAGAGATCAAAGTTCAACTATTCAAGGAATACATCAAGAGTGTAACTATTATTGCTGTTGGATGTTTCTGTGCTATTGTCATACCTTCCCTGCAAGAAAGAGGACAAAGTTGACCATAGACCTATAAAACTGGCTCTCAATAATTTACAAACTTTTCGCAAAAGTTATCTCAAATAGAATCAGTGAGCATTTACATGAACAATAATTTTAACCTGCTAAAAATAACAGCTAAATCTCCTTCAAATTATACCCTACTGTCTTAAAAAAGGAAGGCCACATTGGATACACTCAATACACCATACGTGAAAAAAGACAAAGAAGGGATTGTCATGGCTGGAATACCTTTGATCATCAGTCTGACCAATCAGGGTTGACCTGGAGATAAACAACAACAGATTACAATATCCTACTTTGTCTAGTTTCTATTGATTATCAGAGAAGGTTGTAAATTTTTTTAAATATCAATTTTAATCAGTTTATAACAATATTATATTATTGCTCTGCTTTTAATACACAATTGTTAGTAATATTGCACAGTGTATGGAAGCTTCTGTATTAGAATTGTATGTATTTGTATTACAAATATCTCTATTGTCTGTTTCCAGGCTGAACGGGCAATTGAGAAGGGAGCAACAGCAATAGTATTTGATATCACAGAAGATCCAGATGCAGCTCGCCAGGTACATTTTGTTATTCTTGAACAATTTTTCCCTTTTATCTTTCTGTTTATTCCAAAGCTCTGGAATATTTTCAATTTAGTTAACTTTTTTGATAAAAAAAAAAAAAATCATGGTATCATCAACCTATTCTTCTGCTACTTCCTTCAGTTATGATTCTTATAGAGTACTCAAATAGCTTATTTCAATTTTTAAAGTGTTATGTATTGGCCAGTGCTAAATTTGTATTGGATCATTTATTAAGGTCAAATTAAAAAAAATAGGGATGGGGAGCAGAATACTAGATAGACTTTGTGAAATGTCAAGTTAGCTAAGGCCTCCTAGAGTACAACTAAACTTGATTTGTCACAATCTCTCTACTTACAATGTTTATATAATCTACCATATTAATAATGAAGTTGTGTCTACAGTATATATATATATACTCATAAGTGTATGTGTGTGTACACATACACACACAATATACATACACATGCATATACATATATATGATGATGATATAGTACAGGAGAGATTATTGCCTTGTAATAGAAAAGGGAACTAGAAGTACTTTCACCTAGTTGTTTTGTTTCCTATTTCAAAAGCAAAATCAATTTTATTTTATTGATAAAACTAAAATTTAAACTTTGATCTTTCTTTCCTTAACCAATAATGGACATTTTTATTCCAAAAGTCTTTTGTTGCTTTATTTTATAGTTGCGCCGTTCTTCCCAAACACTACTGCAAAGACCAGTAGTGATTATTCGTGGTAGAGAAGCTGCCAAACTTATGGAAATTGTAAATACTTCAAAAGGAAGGCGAGCACGTGTACGGATTTGGTTTACTACAGAAAAAAGACTTCCTGATTCTGTAAACCCAGTTAGTCAGGTACAAATATGTTCATTAAGATTTTTTGTCTTGTTACCATTTTTGAGTTTTCATTTTCTTTAGTCTCCTTGAATATTTTGTTTTTAGGAAGACAAAGTCCGAAGAACTTCTTAAGATATAATTTTAGGTATTTACACACTCCCTGAAATACCTGCGGTCATACAGAGTCCTTTAAGTTTGCTTATAGTTAAGTATTAATTTATAGCTTACAGTAATAAATCTTATATCAAGTAATTTATTAGTTACATTTAGAAATGGTATCAAGTTATACTCTTGAGTATGGCACATTTGACACTATCAACTTAAATATGAATATAGATATTTCTACTCTATGCTTAAAATTAACTCTTAACATCCTGTTAAAATTTTCAAAGTCCTGCAATAAGTGAGCAGAAAATGCCTTTCTAGCTTATTTATTATGAAATTTACAGGTAAGAAACACAGGTGCTTGCGGTATTTTCACACAAAATATTTCACTTTCACCATATTTATAGTGCCATGATTCTTCATATCAATTTGATGATGCAGTAGTGTGTGTGTGGAACCGTGTCCTACAGGATGTTAAGAGTTAAACAGATATTATGTAAAAGGGTGATAAAGTACAAAATACTTGCTGCTGCAAATCAAACTTAATTCCTGATATTTCTCCACCTCTGAAGTCTAATGGTTTTGATTAATCTTTTGTCTTATGTGGAAACATGACACATTTTTATAGGTTATAAAATGTGGAAAATACTGGCTTTATTGCAGTTTTCAGCTGATGATTTTAGTGATAATACAGCCGTATATGTGTGTTGATGCACACATGCACGTACACACAATAAATTTGTTATAATAAAATATAGCAGTGATGTTGCTCTGACAGTAGTGAAACAGATTGGATGCTTTACAGCAACATTTCTCAAAGTGGGTTTCGTGAAAAAGTTATGGGGTTCTGCTAGATAAGGTCTTTTAATAAAATTTAATAAAACTTTATTTTTAAAAAAATAGCATTCATGATTTTTGCTTCATTTTTGCTTCTCTAAAACAATTTTTGCTTCATTTAATGTCTTATTCAAATTATGGTGGCAGGGGTTGTCTGTGAAATATAGGTATAGGTTCCACAATTTTTGGAAAATTGTATAAGGGTTACATGACAAAATAAGTTAAAGAACCACTGCTTTACAGTATCTAGTTTGATATTTTATAGTTCTGGTTTCAAATCTTGTGGGAGTCAACTTTACCTTTCATTGAGGGAGTGGTTTGATAAAGTAAATTATAAGTAACAAAAAAGGTCGAGACTATACAAAAACAGAACTTTGTGTAGAGTAAAAGGAGAGGAAAAAATATTAGTATCATAAAGACTTCAGTAAAACATTAGTGACTCTTTTGAAGTATTAAGATTTTTATTAAATGAAATAAGGAATTTTCAAAAAAAAACAACAAAAAAATCATCAACAAAAAAATCATCAATGAAAATCGATGCGGGCCGAAATCACCCGTCCAACCCATGCCAGCATGGAAAACGGACGTAAAACGATGATGATGATGATGATTCATACTATTGGTTGTCTCTCTAAATATTAATTTCAATGGGAAAAGGGTAGACTAACAAAGTGTACTGTATAAGTAAATTAAAGTAATAAAACTTTATATGAAAATAGTTACAAAAACATAATGAACATGGTTAATGATTAGGACAGCTGAAGAAAAATAAATTTTGCAGATTTTTGGAAAATAGGTAATAAAATGTGTATTATAATGATGAAATAGACACACATACACACACACACACACAATACTGATTCCTATTTTTTCATTTTTACTAAACAAGATCTTGTTTACTGAGAGGTTGTGTGATTCACTATAAAAATAATAAATGATGGGGGGGGGGGGTTATGTTCAACAATAACATTGATATTTTAAATGTATTGTATACTTTGAAAAAGTATCATTAATTCATCTAATTAGTTTTTAATGAATTGCTTCATAATATCAACTGTTTCCTTATCATTTCGATTTACATTGTTGTTGTTTATTATATTATGTAAATGATATATTTCAATAATGTTCTTGCTTTTGTATTACATTATTACTATTATATACATCAGCATATGTATTCCATATGCTTATATAAAAATTTTAAAAGAGATGAAAGAACTAATTATTTTCCTTTTTTTCTTCTATTTTTTAGACAATATATAGATCAATTGTTGTAACAATATCTATAATATTCTTTTTTGTGTGTCTTTCCATTTTGTTGAAGGTAAGAACTGTTGTATTCTCTACAGATATAATAGGGTTATTTAAAAATAATGTAATTATTTTCGGCTTCATTTTAAGAAAATAGCATTTTTATCAACTTTAAACTATTCAGTACAATATTTTAGCCAATCTTCCTTACACTGGCCATGTAAAATCTTCCAACACTGTTATTACTATTGATAAAAAAATTGTTATTCTACAAAGTAGTAGATAGAAAACTTTAAATTGGGGTTGAACAAAGACTAGAAATAACAAGATAACTTTGTCTTATTTTGGGGGGGAAATTAAATAAATTAGAAATATCAAATTCTAATATTTCTGTTTCATTGTCCTTCTACAGAAATTTATTTTACTTTTACAGTGGAAATTCCGTCGGGAGAGGCAGGTAAGCACAATATGACTTGCACAATTTAACTTGCATTTAAGTTAGTTTCCCCCCCCCCCCCCCTCTCTATATATATATA
>JAOPJM010000001.1:12734471-12744969 GCA_027124095.1 Muusoctopus leioderma
GGTTCAAGGACCGAGTTGAGGCCGGCGGAATCGAGGGACCGCTTCAGCACGTCGTTGAGAGCGGCGTGTCGTGGAATGCGGCCCGCACTCTGGCGACAGGATAGCGGGTGCAAGCCGAACTCGTCCACCATAGCACCGCAGCGACACTTGTGTTGGCCGCATATATGTTTAAAAATATAAGTAATATTTATTGACTAAAAATGAAGCTTATCATCATCATCATCATCAGTGTCATTTTGACATCATTAAAAATTTTTTTATTTTTTATATGTATTTAAGTTGAATGAGTCTGCATTTTAGCACTTGTATACATCTCAGTCCTGTTCTGCAATGCTATATGTCTTCAGGTTTTATTGAGCCCTTCTTATCCCCTCAATTTTTATATTGACCAAATCTGAGGAAATGAGATTAGCTGTATACACCTTCACAAGGATTTTATCTCAGTTATGAAATTGTGCCAGCAAGGAATTAAAACAAGGTTGCAGTTTCCATTCACTAAAAACTCTAGCATACCTTCAATAGAAACATCAATAATAATGATGATAATTGTTTCTAACATAGGCACAAGGCCAACGATCCCCAGTACTTGACTGGTACTTTATTTTATCAACTCCGGAAGGATGAAAGGTAAAGTTGACCTTGGCGGGATTTGAACTCGGAGTGCAGTGAGCCAGAAATAATACTGCAAGGCATTCTGTCCGACGCACTAACAACTCTGCCAATTCACCACCTAATAATAATGATAATAATAATTGCATCTCACATAGGCACTAGGCCAACAACCCCAGTACTTGACTGGTACTTTATTTTATCGACTCCGGAAGGATGAGAGGCAAAGTTGACCTCGGCGGGATTTGAACTCAGAGCGCAGTGAGCCAGAACGAACACTGCTAGGCATTCTGTCCGACACGCTAACGACTCTGCCAATTCGAATAATAATGATGATGAATCTGCGTAAATTTGAACTGCTTCATGGCAGGCTTGATGTACTTAACCCTTTTGATACCAAACCGCCTGAAACCGCCCTTGGTTCTATGATAAAAACCATTTGTTTTAAAGTGTTCATATTTAAATTTAAACCTTCCATAATAATTTTATGTAAGAAATTTTATTAAGTTAGGTTCCAAACACCAACACAACAAGAAAGTTAGCTATTTTACTAATTCTTGATTATTCTTGAACTTAATTGAAAAATTGTAGGCTGTGTATTTCATTAGAAATACGGTAACGAAAGGGTTAAAACTGGAATCCTGACATTGAAAAGATCTGAACTATATAGCTGGCACATGTATATCTAGATAAGAACAATTAAGAATATTGACTTATGACCCATATATGTCTGGTACTTTATCTCAAATTTTAGCCCATATTCAGACTTAGAAATATTTTTTATTGATAATATTTTGCTAATATGTAAATTACACTTATTGTAGCTGGTTGTAGAATCTTCACTTGAATGTCATAGTTGTTTCCCTGTGTTTACCATCGTTTGTTTTCAGCAATTTTTTCGATGAAATCTGCAGTGGGTTTCCAATTGCAGTGGAAGTTGTATAGTAGATTGCCCTTATTAATATCAATCACTTAGCTATAAAGAGGTTGTGGTATCTGTATTTCTATTAGACACGTATAGGCAAGTAAATTGATTTGCTTTGCATCCATAACACCTTCAGTATATGCCTTTAGACAAAGCACATTACTATTTTAGCCTCCTCTATCACATTTGAAAATACTTACCATTACAACTTTTCAGTTGTGTGGTTGGAAATTAGGTTTCTTAGATTTTGTTTGCAATCATTAAAAACGCACAGCTTTTCCAAATGTAATGTCTCTAAACCATTCCCTTAATCCTGTTTTCAAATGTCACTATCTTCACATCTTCTCTCTGCATTAAAATAAACAGAATAGATTAAAAAATCACTCCCTTTTTATCAAAAGTATTGTTACTTCAGTCAAAATATTAAAACTTGGACTCTTGTAAAGACAAACAAGACTTAATGCTGCTAAAACTTCAATTTGTTGAATGGTCCTAAAATTATTTAAAACTATCCTACATAGTTGTATATTTTCAGAACTAAACCCAACATCAGTGATAAACATTTAAGATATTATTTTATCTATTATATATATATTTATTGAATATAAAGGATCAAGAATTAATTATTTATTTTATGGTAAGCTAACGAATATCCAACTAGTGTTCTATTAAATGGGTAACATTTAACTTCTAATATATAATGGACTTTGAATCTTTTTTAAAGAGTTCCAACATTTCCTTGTCTGGGAAGACCTGCAAAGCTGTGGGCACTGCTTCTCTGTCTTTGACTAAATAATATTTATAAAAATCATAGATTTTTTGGAATATCAAAAATGCATCTAGAAGCCTTTTGGTGTCTGAAATGCTATAAAAGTTATTTCTCAATAGGTGGTTCATTGTTTAGCTAGGTAGATTATGTTTAAACAAATATTAATCACCATTTCTGATAGTATCAGAATTCCGTATCACAAAAGAAAAATAAGCCATCACTTCACTAATATTTAATTATTGTTTTATTGTTCTACCACAACTGAGATTAATTGTTTGAGACAAAGTTTATTAGCTCACTTTTTAGTTTACTCAGAGAATGATTCAATAATGTTTTGTTGGAAATAATTACTTCCTTAATAGCTTAATAGCTTATTTCCAGTCTTTTCTCTTTAATAAAATCTTCCTCGATAGAGCTGCTGCTCTGTCACTAAAATTTCTTGCTAGATGGAAAATCTCTGAATCAGTTTGGAATTTCACTGTAGGTGAAGAATTGTTTTAACAGATTTGCTGTGATTAAAAATATTTCAGGATTAGGATGAATTATTATATAACTATGAGCTATTTATTTATATTTAACATAAGAGAAAGTTGATATTAGAACCACACTTCTTACAACCTAGACAATAGTATACCTTATGCTTCAAAGTGAAAAGTGGTTTAATGTGCCCATATGCCATCAATTGAATTTATTGTTGTCAATATTTTTAGAGCACCAAGGATGGTCAAGTTGATTGGGTAATGGTCAACTAGCCAAAGAATTATTAACTTGTCTGTTGTTTAAACCTCAATGGCTGAATCTATATAACTGTAGGTACCGTACCACACATCGTTACAGTACACAGCTGTAAAATTGATGAATATTTTATTGGCTTGAGACTCCTCTCCTGTGTATGGTGCCTTTTTTTTTACAAGAGAGAGTATTGGTCATTAGGTTAGCAATAAAATTCACAAGTACTTTATAGACAGTGATGATATTAGATGTGTCAAGCAGTGTGTATCTAAAAGAAAAAACATCTCATGGATGAAAGATGATCTTGAATGACTGATATGTTAAAACTGTCTTTTTGACTGTATTCCTGACTGAAACTAATCAACTGTTATCTAATTTTGTATAGAATTATTTTCTGGATTTTAGTACAGATAAAGATGATTTTGGATTTTGTGAAGAAATTCAATATTTATATTACAAGAAGTTTCTTCTGGAGTCTAGCTGCATACAATACAAAATCATTTACCTGCTAACAACATAAAATCACAACAAGCTGTTATAGACATCTAAAAGTCTTTATAAAATTTCTAAACATAATGATGGCCAAGTTGCCATGAACTTTTGGTAATGTCCTAAATTTTATTTTATAGACATCTGTGTCTGAATTGGCGAAGCGGGCAGTATCCAAGCTGGAGACACGGAAATATACAGGAAGCAAAGGGAAATTTTCACGTTCATACACTCCAACTTCTGATTTATACAGTCAAAGTTCGACAACAGATGCATGTGCCATTTGTCTTGAAGACTATAGAAATGGCCAGGTAAATAACTTGACTTCTATAGAATTTACAATGACATCAAGAAAACATTTGGAAATAAATATTAATTGTATTTCTGTCGGCCCTGGTTATTGATTCTAAATAGCATATTAATTTTATTGTGATTAAACTTGAATGTGACTGTTGGTATAATAGTGTATGTATGTATGTGTGTGTGTGTGTGTGTGTGTATGTATGTATGTGTGTGTGTATGTGTATACACGCATACACACACACACACGTGAATCATAGTGTATATATTATTTAATTTTTTTAATTTATTTACTCAATAAGAACATTTAATATGCTAGTTGATGATGTTTCTAATTTTAGTGCTGATGTTTTTGATACTTAGAAATATTGGTAGTGATGGTGATCATAGTGGAAATAGACCATCAATGAGACGAAAGACAATATTACATATAGATGTTATACCTAAAGTATTCTTTAACTACAGACTAGAAGTGTAGGACCCAAATCTTTGCCGTTGCAAATTGTTTTAACTTTCCTTGACAATTACCAACATATACAACAAAATTTACCTCCATCTCAAGATGAGTGTAGGACTGAACATTTTTTTTTTCTTCTTTGTTTTTCGCTTGGTATTTTCAATGGTTTAAAATTAACTTATCTTTATAATTTCCTTTTATGCCCAGATATTTTGATATGTTAAAATAAAATTGATAACCAACTTAAACTCTATCTTTTGTGTAATTTAAATGGAATTTTTGTAAAAATATATTTTATAAGAAGTTAAAAATTAGCTCATTAAAAATGAATTGAAAATGCAACAATTTTCCTACTTCCCCATAGATTGCATGCAAATACTATTGCACAAGCACATATAAAATGATGTTAGTAATCAGATAAATGTAATCAGATAAATGTTTACATGCTTTGTTTTCATATTCTTTTAAAAATTCTATTTATATTCTTTATATTCTTTATATTCTTTTAAAAATTCTATTTAATCTTCAAAATATTATAACCATGAAATTTAAGCATTTAAATTTTTGAAGATATATTACTAATTTTTAAAAAAAAAAAGTTTTCTTCTGAGATTTTTGATTTTATTTCAGGAACTTCGTGTTTTGCCTTGTCAACATGAATTCCATCGGAGTTGTGTAGATCCTTGGTTGGTGACAAACCGTACATGTCCGCTGTGTTTACATAATATCATGGGTAAGTAATCTGTAATTTTATTATTCTGTATTACTTAGGAAAAGAGAAATTGAAGGGATTATTTTACTTAAAAACATTGACTTCAAGAATAGTTAGGTACAATATAATCAAAGTAAACATAATGAGAAAGAATATTACTAGCACTTATCCAACAGATAAAACTTACTTTTAATATTAGCACCATAGCTTCATTGTATTAAATAAACTGTTAAATGATAGGCAAAAAAAATAAGGAATAGGAAAATTTATAGATAATAACATTATAAAATTCAGTTCCTAGCATACAGACTTATTTAATATAAGGTTTAGTTGTGAATACACCATATATCTTATCTATTAAAGAAACAAATATTAATGACAATTGTATTTTTATATTAATATTTTGGTGTTGACATATGTTACACAAGTTTATGAATGCCTCTCGTTTTGGTTAGTCTATTACTTCATTGTGTTGAACTATTTTTTTAGTCAATTTTTTTCCCCATTTCTCTCTTATATTTTCGTCATCAGTTAAAAATGTCAATAGATAATCAAAGTTCTGAATCTTTACACTATTGCTTTATTCTTTTATTCTTTTACTGGTTTAAGTCATTGGACTGCGGCCTGCTGGGGCACCATCTTGAAGGGTTTAGTCAATCAAATCGACCCCAGTACTTATTTTTAAGTCTGGTATTCTATCGGCCTCTGTTTGCCGAACCGCAAAGTTACAGATTATAAGCAAACAAGCACATACAGACAAAGAGACAAACAAACACAAACACACACACACACACACATATATACGACGAGCTTCCATACAATTTCCATCTACCAATTTCGTTCACAAGGCATTGGTCAGCCTGAGGCTATAGTAGAAGACACTTGCCCAAGTTGCCCCGTGGTGGGACTGAGCCTGAAACAGGGTTGCAAAGTGAACTTCTTAACCACACAGCCATGCCTGCACTTTACATATAAAAAAAATTCCAATCTGTTGATTTTATTGTTCTATATTTGTAAATACCCTATGTTGGTGCTCTTCCATATGGTTTTACACTTACTTGTTTAGTTTGACTTCAGTTCTATGTCTACACCAGTTTGTTTGAATATTGGAGGTAAATATCAATAGGACATTTCTGTGATGTTGAAGATAACTTCAAATTTCTATTTTGGTTTATTTTTGTTATTTTTTTTCATTCTGTTTTCTTTTGTCACTTGATAAAGCATTTATAGTCATCCTGTTTTTAAATTGTTATCATCATCATTTTCTTTGAAGACAATTTTTTTATAACATGTGTCTGAGATGTGTAGTGCTATCACCATAGGTTTACAATGGCTATGGGCAATTCCTCTGTTCCTCAGACTAAATTATTTTTTTAAATGGACATTTTATGTGAAACTGGTATAATATAATACTGTTAGGTGCCTATCCTAGCACCAACTACAAGAAAGAAAGAAACATTCCAAAAAGTAATAAATAGAAAATATATTTTAATCTTAGAAAAGTCAATTCAACTTATTTGTTCATAGTAAGTTTCTTTTCTTTTCAAAATAGAAAAATATTTTCAGATTTTTCTCAAAGTGCATGAGTCAGAATTTGATGTTAAACAAAGAATATTGGATTAGTGTAACAAATTTAAGGAGATAGTGTGTTCACAAAAGATGTAAGGTCCAATATTCTCATGTTTTAAGCAATTTTTATCATCAACAACACTGATTGGATTACAAATAACTTCAAGAGTAGGTAAGACATGCATTTAGAAAGTTACATCTTATTTTTCACCATTATTCTTTAATTAATACCAACAGACTGCACCTCATCATCAACATCATTAGACTGGCAGAAATGGTAGTTCCAGGCTATATACCTTACAGTATTTAATTTTGTCCCTCTACGCTCAGATTTCAAATTCAACTGGGGTTGACTATACTTTTTGTCTCTACAGAGTCAGTAAAATAAGTACCATGTATATACTGGAGTCAATTTAATAATCAACAAATTTATGATTGTGTGCCAATGTAAAAAAATCATTATTAATAATATCATTAAATTTTGTAGTTGGTTTTGATTCCTAACTAGATATTTCACTTATATTGCTTAATGTCCTTAGAAAAATGCCTGAAAATCACTGATTCCAATTTCCTCTTCTCTAAAAATCTTTAGCAGAAATCATTGTTGTTGGTAGTATTTGTTACTATTAAAATCTATTGTTGTTAAAAATCAAAAGGTCATTCAGTGAATTTTATTTAATAACTATTACTGTTTCATTGATTAATTCTTATTTTTAATTACAAAATCTTAACTTTATTTTAGCTTATCATTTTCTTCTTTATTTTTGGATCAGGTGGAATTTCCCAGCATGATGTCACTAACAGTCAACCAAACAGCCCTACAGGTGGCATTCCTTCCACAAGTAATGCCATCACGTCCACATCAACATTAGGTAATAACAGTAGTAACAACAACAGTATTCATCAACACCGTAATAATTATAATCAACAACATCATCATCATCATCATCATCTTGGTCCACAAACTTCGAGTCTTCGCAACTCAGTTGGTATCAATGTTCCTCCATACAGTCAGATGGATTACTTTGAGTCTTTGGCCACAACTCGTCCAACGTATCCTGGAATGATATCCAACACAGTTCGTGCTTGTCCCTCTTGTGAAAGCACTCGAGGTGGCTGTGTAGGTAACCCAATGGTTATTCCGTCCTCCAATACTGCTACTGCAGGTTCTAATCAACATAACTCCAGTTTCTACATGAGCACTAGTGTCAATCCACAGCCTCGTTCACATTTTCTTCACTCATTCCAAAACCGTACTTCTGGTCTAGACTACACTCATGCGCTACAAAGAGCACTTTACCTTGCTAAATCATATAATCGTCATGCTACCAACACATCTAAGACATCTGCTTCTCCTACTACTAATGCTGCATCCAAAGAAATAAATGTTAATTCTAAAACACCCTCATCAATAGTGCCACATTCATTCCAATTAAGCACTACCACTTCCAGTTCAGATAATATCTATAGTAATTCCCCTCTGATTTTGGGTCGAACTCGCTTTTATCCTTCCCAAAAACTCAATGCATGTGAAAGTGACCCTGAGTATTCTAGCAGCAAAAATAACATTAGCACAGTAGCAACATGCGGTAGCTGGAGTTCGGACCAAAACCCTAGTAATGAAAGTCTCCAGTGCAACTGTTGCCGTCGCATGAGTGATTCCACATATATTGATAGTAACCAAAGTACCTATGGTAGCACTGACATCAAGGATCCTAGTGATGTAAGCAGTTATGATTCAAATGTATATCGGAGTGAGACACCAGAGAGTGTAAAAGTGGACCAGGCCAATGTTGCTTCATTACCAAAAATGCATGCATCTTATTTATCAAGTGCATACCATCAGCGGCAACATCAACATACTCGTAGAAAAAGAGATAATTATTCTTTGCACACCAGGACAGCTGAGTACCATTTGGACTATAGCAGCAGTAGTGACACATCTGTTGGTAGCCAACTAACTGCTCATGATGGTATCAATCAAACACGCAAACTTTCTTCATGTAACCTTAGTGAAGCTTCATCAGAACATTCACTGAGTCAGTTATCAGCCATATCTGGTAGTGATGAAAGTTTCTCTTCAGAAACTAGTCACATTCTTGCTCAGACCAGCTATGTTTCTTCTGTAACAACTAAACCAACATCAGTATCTGTGAAATCATCTTTCTGTAAGCCCAGTGCCAAAGAAGAATTAATGAAAATTAGCAACACTGTGATAAAACCTTTCAATGAGACTCATTCAAATACACCTGACTATCATGAGACCAAGCTGCCAAAGCAATTCCCAAACCCTCATTCCCGACATAAAAACACACGACGATACAACTCTGTTTCACATAACCGTCATTCTGTTCCTTCTCTACGAAATAAATTAAAGACTTGTGGACTTCCTCTTCCTCCCTCTGCAGCAATAGTCAGTCCTCTGACTGGAGTCTTAACTGGATTACGTCGAGGGGAAGAAATATGGGAGCACTATAGACTCTCTAAAGGCCGAGGTCAGTCTAGCACCAGTAATTTGTCATCTCCATTACATCACACTCTGCCATCAGCCAGGTCATCACAGCTCAAAAGGAAAACTGAAAACATAACCTCCCCTCGTGTACCACCTCAATTATCAGCCTCTTCCAAACTTTCTTCTGAAGATACACGTCCTTCCCCATCAGATTTATCTGTACTATCACCATCCACTTCAAGATTTTTGTCCCATGATCAAAGATCTTTGTGTCCCACCACCACCACCACCACCACTACTACCTCTTCCTCAACAGCAACAACAGCTGGCTGCAGACCTGGCTTTTCACATGAACATGCATGTCCATGCTGTAATAATCAAAAGTTTAATCTACCCAATTCTAACCCTCGGAGATCAATGGTGCTATTTACTGAACATCAAGGTGAGTTAGATTTCAAATTCTTAAATTTCCACATACATTCAAAATTGCTAATTTTACCTGATACCATGCTAAATATGTTCTATTATAGTACAAATGTCATGGTATAGTTATTAATACTATACATTACAGTGTAGAAGATCCAGGTTTGATTTCATTTTGCAACTAATATTTTATTTTGCTTATCTATCAACTTCTTTATCAGTGTACATCCATTGTTCCATGCTGGCATAGAGTAGAGGATTTTTCAATACAGGAGCCTTCCACACACTTTAATTCTTAATGCTCACAGTACCAGTGCTCTGTGCTAGTTGTGTTGATGCATTCGATAATGTTCCTTGTTAAACTGTTTTGTTTGAGGCTTTGGTTTATATTCTTATGATGGGACACTTTTCCTGTTAATTGCTGTGAGTCATGTGTATATCTTGACATCAGTACTAAAGAAGTTCTCTTACCATGCTTGAAAAATATTTTGTGAATGAAATTTCCATTGAGAACCAAAATTTAAATGTAAAGTCTTCACTTATTGCATTAATTACTTTATGAAAGCCACTAAAACCACATCTGTCCATATTCCTTGTTATGAAACTTGTTTTATGATGTAAGAAAACATGGTTAGTAAAGTGAGATGAAATTATATAATAATAACTAGATTGGAATTACAACCTATTTTGTTTAACCCCTGCTTAATGTGTGTTAATGATGTACATTAGCAGTTGAGTTATTGAATATTTCTTGTTGTCTTTTTGTCACAGGTACAATTGTTACACTACCTTTAGAAGAAGAAGAAAATTATGCTCCTTCAAATGCAGTGTAAAGAAAATGAGAAGACACTAGATAGAAATGAGAAGAAAAAAATGGCAAAAAAAAACTGAAAGAACAAAGGAAACTAATTGATTGTCAATATTTGACTGATGGTTTTTGACTGATTGATTGTCAATGATGGTTTTTGACTGATTGATTGTCAATGATGGTTTTTGACTGATTGATTGTCAATGATGGTTTTTGACTGATTGATTGTCAATGATGGTTTTTGACTGATTGA
>JAOPJM010000001.1:12756400-12769271 GCA_027124095.1 Muusoctopus leioderma
AAATCGATGCGGGCCGAAATCACCCGTCCAACCCATGCCAGCATGGAAAACGGACGTATGATGATGATGATGATGATGATATTGCTCTTCAGCTTGTATTTCTTTTTACATTAGCAGATTGTTCAAATAAATTTCAGGTTTTGGTTGTTCTGCCACATATACTTTTAGCTTTACAAATGTTATATTGTATAGATGCTCTGTATGTTTACGTAAAGCTGAGAAAAGAATGAAGTTTGTGAACTGTTTTGATTTTATCATTTTCTCTTGCAAGGATAGAATCTTCTTAATGATGTGGCTACTTCAAAAAGAAACCTTTTCTGCTGTTCTTAGCTTGTGAGTGTTCTAGAAAGTTGTTTAATTTGTGGGTCTGCTTCTTTTCTTTATTCTCAGAAATTTCATAACTATTTTGAACATTACTCGTGTATATTTATATATACACAGTTATGTTGCTTTCATCTGTATATCTTTATATTCAAACATTTGTTCAGTCTTTTTCCATTATGCTTTTACCTGAAGAATATGACCTTTTAATTAAAGTACATATTTTGTTTTTATGCTCTTTTATGACTGTGGTTGACAGGTGAATATCTTCCAACAAGTTAACAACATAAATCAACAAGCTATATATAACACCTAACATTGTATCTTTGCAGAAATTTGTGCTTCTTGGAACTGCCAACATCCTGTAAAAGGTACTCTCTGTCTGAGGTCATATGAACTTAGTATGTACTCAGTTAACATCTTAAGCTGTGTTAAAAGAGATAATAATAATAGTTTCTAACATAGTCACAAGGCCAACAACTCCAGTACTTGACGGGTACTTTATTTTATCGACCCCGGAAGGATGAAAGGCAAAGTTGACCTCAGCAGGATTTGAACTGAGTGCAGTGAGCCAGAACAAATGCTGCAAGGTATTCTGTCCGACACGCTAACGACTCTGGCCTTTTTTCTATGTAAAAAAATCATTGGCAGAAATTTGGGGTAGAAGTTAGTGGATTAAATTGACTCCAGTACTCGACTGGTACTTTATTTCATCGACCCCAGAGAAATGGAAGGCAAAGTTCATTGCGGCGGGATTTTCTCTATGTTCTGAGTTCAAATCCCGATTAGAGTAGAATCAGTAGCATTTAGAAAAGAACTAGTGATAGAGAGAAATAGATTAGAGGGGGAACTAGTAAGGCATCACGACCAACATGCTAGCGGCGAGAATGGCCCTCGATAATTTCTTCAATGTCAGAGCTAAGGTGTGTGCCCTAAAACATGAGGGAACAAAAGTTATTCGAGGGGCTCAGGCGCAATGTGGCAACAAAGCCACAGTTCTTTATGGACTGAGGCAGGTGCGTGCTACTTGATTCTGACAGGTGTGTGCGGCTTTCCATCAGCACTTTGCCTAACTGTTCAGAGTGAGCGATGGGCTGGAGACAGTATTGGACTTTAGTGCCTACCTTGATGGCCTGCCATAGCTCTCGGCAGAAGATGAGGTGCTGTGAAAAGCTGACAACAGCAGCTGAAATACAGACAGTAGTGAGTGGTTGTGCGAGGAGCAAATCGCTTGGTTTGGATGGTCTGCCCTATGAGCTTTACACATGCATACTAAACTTGTTTGGTGACATCTTGGCAGATGTCTTCCACAACTGACAGCAGAACGGGAGTTTTGTAGTGCTGCTGAAGTAGGATGCGAGCAAGGGGGACATCATTGAAAATTTCTGACCCATAACACTGCTGAATGTAGAGTTTAAGATTTTTGCGAAGGTGTTAGTAAAGAGGTGGGCACTTTTCATTGGTAGTTTGGTCAGGAAAGCGCAAACTTGTTTGATCCCAAACAGATCTATCCATGACAATCCCCACCCCATGCAATACATCATAGAGAGGATGTGTAACAAACCTGGCTTCGGTGGGGCTTTGATCAATTTGGATCAGTTGAAAGCTTTTGATAGGATCAACCATTGCTACATGGCGGCTGTCCTGAAAGCAGCCATTTTCAGAGGCTGGATTGTGCACATGTACAGTGGCTTCTGTTCAGTAGTCAGACTAAATGACTACCTCACAGAACTGTTTCGAATCACGTGCTCACTCCATCAAGGATATCATCTCTCATTCCTTCTACATACAATAACTGAGCCACTGCTGTGGAAACTAGAGCTGCTGAGGGACAACCTGTTTGAACTGGGATGCAAGGAGAGCAGTGTCAGCATATGCAGACGTCACTGTAATGGTGTTGGACACCATGTCAGTTGAGGTGGTCGGCACCTTTCTAAAGGAATATGAGGTGGTGATAGGAACAAGGATTAACTTGGACAAGTCAAAGGGCTTGCAGCTTGGCACCTGGAGAGGCAAGTCCATGCTATCTGATAGTGTTGTGAGGCACTGGACTGACAGACTGGTCAACTTGCTTGGGGTCTGGTTCAGTCCGGACCTCCAGTTGGATAGGAACTGGGACAAGGTTATGAGCATGGTGGTCAGTCTCACACAGAAATGGGCTCAGAGGAAGCTATCCCTGAACAGCCAGGCAAAGGTGGCAAATGCATACATTGTCTCCGTTATAATTTACCACCTGACCATCATGCTTTGCCCCAGTTTTTGTCTGATCAGATTGGAGCAAATGCTATTCCGCTTCTTATAGAGGGAACATGTTCCACTGGTCAGATGGCATTTACTGCCAACATCCTCTGCATGGGGGTGCTCGGTATGCCATGGCTGTTGATGCACAGACATATGCTGAGGCTGCAGCATTTACAGAGATTCCTACACAGTGAACAGTTGTGGCTGCTCTTCGTTGGGCATGTCTTTTCACAGCTTGTCTCTTTGAAAGAACTGTAGTCCTGGGTCGAGCAAAGACCAAGATTGGGCGCCTGGCATCTGGAATGTTGTCAGGTGCACACAGCTCTCTACCAGTTGGGCAACGTGATTGGCAATACTTCCATGTTTGCAATTTATAGAGGACTAGTGGTTTGGGAGAGTGATGACGTTCTGAGGGAAACTCTAGCTAGTTCATTCTCATCGATGCCCAGACTGTTTGGGAGGACATTCAGCCCAGGGACTATGGATAATTTCCAGAAATCCTTGGCCTGGCAGTACTACCAAGAGGCATTACCAGTTCGAGATAAACTCTACAGACACGGAACTACTCTCAGATGGGCCTGTGCAAGATGTGCGCACAACAACGAAACTGTTCTGCACGCACTTGTTTTGTGTCCAAACATTACTGTGGAGTTATATCAAACAACTGCTGTCCTGTGTAGGATGAATCCGGCTATCGGCCAAGTCCATTGTGAATATCACCCCACCACCTTCCTTTAACTGGGACGGGCAGGCAGCTTTCCTGTCTGGTGGCTATGGCGAAAAAAGTTGTGTTAAGGAATAGACAGAAAGGACTGAAGATAGACACTTTCCTGTTTGGCCAAGCCCTTATCAATTTTTCAAGTTCCATTTGGAAAAGGAAGGGGTGGATGGAGAGGGAAGTGCTCTCTTTCAGTAAATTTGTTAGGTGGGCGACAGCAGTGGACATGGCACAAGTAAATGGGTCTACTCTCAGCATGCACCTGTAGGCCAGAGCACTTGCCCTTGATAGTGAGGTTGACACTGGATCTGTGGGGTTCCTCGATTGGCTGTAAGTGATGCTCCTTCTCTGAGGACTATATCACATATTTGTATACCTTTTTATCATCATTTTTTTATTATTTTCATCCGATATTTTTGTAATCTGTCTTTCTAATGTCCTCTTCATCCGACACCTCTGTAGCAAATAAATGATAAAATAAAGTACCAGCCAAGTACTGGGTCGATATTATTGGCTGTTCCCCCTCTCCCAAATTTCTGGCCTTGTGCCTATGCTGGAAACTATTATTATTTGAATTGGCAGAGTCATTAGCGCATCAGACAGAATGCCTGTAGTATTCGTTCTGGCTCACTGTGCTCAACTTTGCCTTTCATCCTTCCGGTGTTGATAAAATAAAGTACCAGTCAAGTACCGAGGTTGTTGGCCTTGTACCTATGTTAGAAACAATTATTATTATTATTATTATCATTAGGCAGTGGATTGGCAGAATTGTTAGAGCGTCAGACTAAATACATTGCAGTATTTAGTTTACATTCTGAGATCAAATCCTGCTGAGGCTGAATTTGCCTTTCATCTTTCCAGGGTAGATAAACAAGGTACCAGTCAAGTACAGGGGCCAGTTTAAATCAACTTACCCCTCACCCCCACCAAATTTCTGGCCTTGTGCCAATGTAAGAAATAATAATAATCATCGTCATTACTATTTCTTTTGTGTTTCCTCTTTTACATCCTGTAGAGCCAGGTTCAAACTATGGACCTGAGGTGCTATAGGGGAGATGCTACTTGATTGACAATACTCTAAGTGTGGGCTGTTCCCAGTAGGATAATCTTCTAGAGTGCATAGGTGTTGCCTGGGATATAGTTGGCAAACTTCTCCATGAATCCTAGAGCTCTTTTGACTCCTGGTATTATTTCAGTCTTAATACTCTAGAACCTGTTGATTTCAATCTCCAGACCTTAGTACTTGTTCAGCTTCTTTGTGACTCTCCAGGTGTTTTTTCCAGATGGTATTGCTTTGTTATAAAGGATAAGAGGTGCAGGTTGACAATGTCAGGATTATCAGTGTGGATGGACATGTCCCAGAGGATGGCGGCATCATTATTGTCAGTGACTATGTTTGGCTGATGATCAGTCATCCCAATCTTGTAACTCCTGCATATTTTCCATTGCAGGTACGCCACTGCCTTGTTATGCCTGTGCATGTATTCGGTCTTCACCAGTTCAAGGCCTCCAGAGACAATGTAGTCAATGGTTTCTTTGTATTTTCCTCAGATCCAGTATTGTGGGTAGTTCCATCCTTGACGATGTAATGGTGATAGGATCTGGTTGTAAGACTTGTCTTTATGAAGCGATTATCAGGCTTTGTCTCTACTTTTAGTCGTGCTCCTTAACCACTGGTATGTCTTCAGTTGGTACACATCTGCCACTTGCATCCCCGTGCATTACCTTGTCCTCCCAGGTTTTCTGCAGTTGCAGCTTACCATGGTGTTTTGCTTTCTGCTTCACTCATTTGGTGTAGATGGTAGTTGCCTCGTTTTCTGGGACATCAAGCTCTTTCTTGAATTGCATAGCTTCTTTCATGATGGAGTAGATCTGATGTTTTACGATTCATAGGAGTGGGTCAACTGTTTTTGTCAGGTACGCATCCATCCCAATAGAGGTAGTCTTGAAAGCCAGTTTAAGTTGGACTAGGTTTCATTCTCCCAAAGCTCTTGGTAGGTATAGCCTTTTAACATCTGCTTTTGGGTGGTCCATATTCTCTTGATGTTCAGTTTCCAGTTGGTGTTGAAGCTGTATGTTACTATGGGTATTGCTGGGGTGTTGATAGCCTTAAATCTATTATAAAAAGGGCATTGGACAAAATGCCTTGCGGTATTTGTTCCAGCACTACGTTCCGAGTTCAAATCCTACCAAGGCCAACTTTACATTTCATCCTTACGGGGTCGATAAACAAAGTACTACTCAAGTACTGGGGTCAATATAATTACTAGTTATTCAAAATTGTTTCTCCTACTGGGGTAGCAGCGAGAGGTACTAACCACAATAGCAGACTATCTAATTAACTGTTTCCTTACCCCAAATTTGTGGCCTCATGTCTGCCTGTGTTAGAAATCATTATTATTAAAAGCTGCGAGAAGGTGAATGGTAGAATTGATAAAGTACCAGAGAAAATGCAGTGCAGTATTTTGTTACATTTTAAGTGTAAATCCCACTGGGGTTGACTTTGCCTTTCATGACACCAGGGTTGATAAAATAAGTACCAGTAACATATTAGGAGTCAATGCAATTGATCATACCTCTCCCTTGTGTTAATATAAATAATCATTAATACTAGAACTAGTAATTCTCTTTTGAATACACTCAGAAACATTTTCAGCTACATAAGCTAACGTTTCAATGTAGGGAGGTGTTAGACATTAGTAATTAGGGGAGCTGCTATGAAAGCGGTATAAAAATGAATTCCAAGAGATGTAAGTATGTTAACACTTTGTTTTTCATGTAGATATATTCTAAAACAATTGTATTTTCCTACACCAACCTATAGACAATTACTTAGTGACTCTTTCGTCACTACTTTGGGAAGTATGATGAAGGCTATGCTTTGCTGAGGAGGCTAGAATAAGACTGAAAGAGACATCCAGAGCTATCTCTTGTACACACCTTCCTCACTGCATTATTTCTAGTTATCTTTAATGCTCCCTATATTCAATATATTAACACTAGAATGCACTATCAGGGGCTACATTGTCCAATGTGTCCTTCCTTCTTTAAGATGGTAGGGTGTGATTTGGCTGTTATTTCTAGACAGGTCTCTGGCTCAGTTTAGGTTTGTATCAGAATGTAGAATTGCTCACATTTCTGATCAAATAAAAGGAAATCTTAGCTTAGAATAAAACTTTTACTTTGTATTAATTAAATTAGTGAAGACCAAGCAATGAGAAGGATAGGTGTAGATAAATGAATCATGAAAGGCTGAAACTAATACAGAGCAAAGAAGATGTGCACATTAGGACAGAGAGGTGTAGATAACTAGTTAATTGATAGTAAAAAAAAAAAAAAAGTGAAATACAACAAAGAAAATTTCAAGCTATGTCTAAAAGGTAATAAAAGCAATGTCAGGTTTGGCAGTGTACAATGGTTCTTGTATAAGGATTGTTTTCAGGCATGTCTCATTATCATTGGCTTTGAGGCAATCTCAGAAATGAAGAAACTTGTTTTCTTATGACCTGTTCCCATTGTAGAATAGCCATATGTTTAACATACCATGTCTCCATTGAATGATGGGGCCTTTTCACAGAGCCAGTATAAGTCTGGCAGGAGTTAGTCATCCACAAGGAACGCGTGCGTGTTTTTAAAAAAAGAGAGAAGGGTTACACTCGAGCTTTGTGGAAGGTCATCAATTGATCAGAGCTGGAACCATTTTCTAGCCCTGAAGAGGATGGATAGTCTTTGGGGTGAAGTTTTAGCTGTGCTATGTATGTGGGTTCACCAAGAATGAGTTAGAGATTGCAAGGCCTCGCATTTGTAATAATTTGAAGGATTTAATTGTATGTTGTTGAAGCCTAAAGAGAGTGAGGTATAAAATTGTTTACTTGTTGAGCAGTAATTGTTTCTGTGCTGTTGAAACAATGGATTGCCATTAACCTATTGCAGATGGTTAAGGAGGAGTGATGAGTGGTATCATCTGCATAGGAATAAACATTGTTAGAGGTGATAGCAAGGATGTTAAATGTACAAGGGGAAGAGTGGGTGCTGTGTGTGGAGGGATAACTAAGCCTTTGGGCACACCAAAGTTGATAGACTGGGTGAGAAAGCCCCGTCACGAATCTGACAGGAAACTAAAATCCAAGAGATGAAATGCAGATGGAGCCCATACAGAAGAATCTTAACTCAGGAAATTCTTGTACCAGACATGGTAAAAGGCTTTGCTTATGTCAAGTGCAGTGATATTGCCAAACTGCAAGGGCATGGGAGAACAGGTTCAAGGTACATCTGGCTTTATGGAAGCCATACTGGTGATCACTGAGAAGGAAGACTCAAGGTGTTGAAAATTATTGTTAAAGACTCACTCCTGAATAGTGATGGAAACAGAGCAATAGTTCAGTAGTTAGCAGGGTTAGAGAGGTTGCCCTTCTTGGGAATGGGATACAGTAGCAGGTTTCTAAAGATTTGGATATATCCCTGTAAAGAAGGAAAGATTGAAGAAGTTAGATGAGGACAAGGGAGAGTTCTAGAGCACAAGGGAGAGTTCTAGAGCAGTCAGAGCCTGTGGCCTTGTTGGTTTAAGTGAGAGGTGTTTCCGCACTCGGATTTATGTATACATGGTGGTGAGACTAGTGGAGTGAACAAAAGTTTTGATGAATTTGTGTATTGTGGAGATGGAAAGTTGGCAAACAGTCTGTGTGAGAGCACTGCATATGGAACCATCTTGGTTGAGTACAGTAAGTAGGAGGATTCCACAAGGTCGGTGAAGATCCTCTTGCCAAGTGACCAAAAGGACCGATTGAAAATTGGAAGTTACGAGAGTTTACAAGAGTTGCAGCAGTGAGTAGAGGTGCTGAGTTTTTCAAGGATTTGTAGTTCATATGCTTTGCCTGTACTATTGTGTGAACCACTTGGGGGGATTTGGGGGTTGAGTGAGGGATGTGAAGGGACATTCCTAAGAGAATGGTATCGGTCAACTGCTTAGCGGAGTCAGAGGGGAAGCACATTTGCTGCCAGGGATAACATAAAACTTACAGAACTTTGACAAATTAACTGACTTGAAGTGCCATAGGATTTATGGCTTTGATTAAGCAGTGTCTGAACGACTGATCGAATAGGTGCAGAGACAGTTAGAATATATTTATCTAAACACAAATTTATTATACTTGCTAATGTGTCATACCAATAGTTTTTTTTAAAACCAATTATCTTGATAAATCCTAGCTTTTTATATTAGCTAGCTTAAGAAGTTTTTCCAAATGAATATAGACTAGATATGTCACAAAGATGATAGTGTCCACTATGTCTTAATTATAACTAGAACCATTGTTAGCTCTTGACAATGTTACATATTTTTAGAATTTGAAAAGATATTGAACATGGTTCCAGAAAATAATTAAGACTATCGACCACTTTTTTTTTTAATTAAAGAACTTAAATCTATTGCAATATACCTTGGTCTATTCTGAGAGAAAATTTGAAAGAATATTTTATTGGAAAAAAAAAGGGCAGGGAGAAAGAATATGAAATGCTATGTAGTGTCTGGAGGTTAAAATGCTGAATTCATGGGTCACAGTTAATGAATTCAAATATTACAGCATGTTCTTAGGTATGGTAAATTACAGCAAGGATTCACAATTGACATAATGACAGGCCTTGTTGACATTAACTGATAGCAGAAAGCTTCTTACCATACCACACAAAAAGTTATTAGTTGCATCATGGTTTAACCTAATTTCTCCACTTCAACTAATAATACACTGAAATCTGAATTAACAGAAAAGTGAATGTAGATAAGCCATCCTTTGATCATAAATTTATCAACTGGTGACATAAGAGCTCTAAAGTTACAACTTATTAAAATGCATCATGTACATCTTAGTCCAATAAATGAATAAAATACATTCAACTGTTCACATGGTTAGAGCCAAAGAAATAAAAGCATTCAAAGTTATACCACTAAACTATTTGGCTCACATTAATATACATTATTTTACAGCTTGTTGAGTTTTTGATTACTGGCTGAACAGTTTGTGTTTGGCATGGTTCCCCTTAATCTCTTCCCATTAAAGAAACCAATTCACTAAAAACCTCATTAAAAGTGGTTTACATTGGTGGTTCAAAGAAAACCTAAACTATTTCCCTTATTCTGATTTATTTGAGAACTTTAGGACAGTTGAAATATCTTAGTAAAAAAACAATTACCTATGCTAAACAAAAAATGTGGGGTAGGTTATCAGTTCTAAAAGATACAAAAAAAAAAAAAAAAAAAAAAGGCCTATTTTGTATGCATGGGTACTGTTTTGATAATCTTGGAAAAGTAAGTTGTTTACATTCAACTATTATTAAGCACAGAATGCCATTTGCATAACTGGTCTTTTTTTTAAAGCTCTGTTCATAAAAAAAGCAAAAGCATGCATTGAAGGGCACACATTAGTTGGCACGTTTAAAACAAAGCAATACAATTTTAATAATTGACCTTCACAGATTGGATTAAAATGTTTAAAATTATTAATACATTTAACACTGCAATTATATCTAGGTTACAACAGAGTTCTTAGTAAGGAAATTACTGGAAGAGAGTGATGTATGGTCACCAAGAAGAATAAAAGAAAGTGAATTAGGATTTTGCTTACTTTAAGTAACTAAAATAAAATCTACACCATCATTAATGAAAGCAGAAATAAATCTGAACTATAAAACCTAATTTTACAATTTGAAAATTGATTATAACCAGATTATAAATGTTTTGTGATAAATTTTCAATGGGAAAGGAATTCATCAAGCATTAAATGAGAATTTAAGTGAAGCATATTTCAGCTATGAAGAAAATACTAAGTAGGAACTAAAATTAGTTTTATCCAGTTTATTTTATTTGTCTTCAAATAAAATATTTAAAAACAAACTTTAAATACATAAAATATTAACCAAAAGGTAAATTGGCTTTGACATTAGAGGAAAAAAAAAAAAATTCATGTTTCTTTTTAGTAATTGGCTTCTATAAATAATTCTCAAAAAGTTGAATGAACATGAATACATATGCAAAACTATATTTTTTCTTTTATTATTGTTATAAAGAAACCATTTGATAATGTTAAGCTCCAGGTGAAGAGGGCAGAAAAAAAGATAGAATAGTTAGAAAGATTTATTCACAAAGAATGATGAGTACACTTTCAATTCACTTCAGGCATAACAGTTTCACATGAAAAAGATACAGAAACAAACTGAGAATAGTCCTCTCAAAAATGAAATGATATTTGACAGCAATATTTGATGAAGTATTAGTGAATTCTCCAAGGTGGTTGATAGGTGGTGCTTGGTGGTATTAGGAAATTTCACACTTGTCAGGAACAACAGCTGCCAACTTTGTTAGTGTGAACTGAATAATTCCTCTTCAATGAGGTTATAATTCATCTGAATTATGGGATACCTGATAAAATGAAAAGTAATATGTTATAAACACAGAATACCCTGCCAGCCAGTACTGTGTGCCTTTCTGCCATGTTTAATTGTGTGCGCGCACGAGGAAAGCCTAACAAAATAGTAGTTAGTGGAAGTGTCAAAACACACCATGCTTAATATAATATATATATATATAATAAAATGATCAAACAGCTATTAGTCATGTCTACAGACTATTTCAATAATTTTAGAATTCAACTGGTTGATCCTATTTATAAGATTAACCCTTTCGTTACTATAATTCTAACTAAAATACACCCTTATGTGTTTTAATTATATTCTAAAACAATCATGAATTTAGACTGGTTTCACAAAACTATAACTTTTATTTAATATATTAAAGTGATGTTTTGAACACATCTTTAAAAGGTTCTTCTATAAATCTGTTATGGAATTTGTCTCAAAACTATTCTAATTACAGTTAAGTATAGGTAAAATCTGAAATATAACGTTATTTAAATTGTTGAAATATCATATAAAATGAGTTATTAGTCAACATATATATAGCTTACTAAATGCCCATTATTATATTTATGGCAAAAATGCCCTACTTTCATCCAGTTTGCTCTCCTTTTTCCTTTGTTTATATTATGCATAGCAATCAGTTTCCATTATATGGAACACGCGACTTGGAATAAACAACAATTGGTTTGGAGTCATGAGGATGACTGATTGGGCCTGATTTCTTAAACATTTTAGAAAAGTAATATTCTAAATTTCCCTCTCTTGCCATTCTCTTTCTGGAAATTGCTTTCAATACTGCTGTCCGACATTGTTTACACACTTGGAAATTGAAACATCCAGTTCATTGTCTACCATGTATATGCTTGATGCATTTTTTATTTATTTACTGCATTCAAAAATTCAGAGCCACTACTACTAAATCTGATCTGAAGATTATAGAAATAAGAGGGGGGGGGAGGGGGGAGAGGCATTTGGAAAACTATCCTAACACAGAATTCATGCTAAAAATGTCGGGTGGCATACAGCAGGTGTTTATCTAGTGAAATCATGTGTTATCACTAATACAGTAATGATATTTAAGCCAATATTTTGATTTAAATATGAATAGGTAAATGCCGGCAGTATTGGGCAGGTTGGTAATGAAAGGGTTGTATATACAAGAGAGAACAACATTCCTTGAGTGATATTAACACTTAAATGCTATAGACAAGTAATTATAAACAATTTTGCATGGTGAAGGGGGGGCACACACAAAGGCAAAAGCAGCAACACAATAACTGGAAGGTTAAAAATTTACACTATTGTCACAAAATTCATGCAAATTACATCATGCAAATAATTTGTAAAGTTCAACATGCTATGGTGGTATTGCCAAGCAAACAAATAATATAGTAGAGAGAAAAGCATGATAATTACATTTGTTATCTTTGAATAAATCAATAAAATTTGCCAATCTGGCTCTTAATTTAGTGAAAGTACTATTGTCATTAAAATCTACAATGTTCTGTAAAATGAGAATACAATTTAAAAACTGAGCCCTAACCCAAGGAAAGTGCATACATAAAAAAAAGTGGGTTACTGAGGTTGACTAGAGAATATACAAATTGGATCTGTGTAAATAACAGCACAAGGATACAAACTTTACTTATATATTTCTGAAATGAATTCTTACTAAGTATATTGTAACATTATTACATGTATTTACTGCTTTTGTGAACCACTTAATGTTCTCTGCTAAAAAGTATCTGCTTCTCTTATAACTATGCAAATTTGCAATGTTTAAGTTAATAATTTTCATAAATACAGTAAATAATGCTCAACATATGAAAAGCTGGAACATCAGTGAAGCAATTTCTGTATTAAAATAAGTTAAACTTCAGTATATCTCAACATTTTACGTCCGTTTTCCTTGCTGGCATGGGTTGGACGGGTGATTTCGATCCGCGTTGATTGTGAATGGAGACACCACTCTCCTAGACGGGTTGGGGGGAGTCACGCCTCGGTTGTAATTAATTAAACCTTTATATTTATATATATATATATATATATATATATATAGTCATGCCATACGCATGGCACGACAACCTCTCTAGTGTTGGTGTCGCGATAAAGCGCACCCAGTACACTCTGTAAAGTGGTTGGTGATAGGAAGGGCATCCAGCCGTAGAAACCATGCCAAAT
>JAOPJM010000001.1:12773489-12783771 GCA_027124095.1 Muusoctopus leioderma
AATCAATGCGGGCCGAAATCACCCGTCCAACCCATGCCAGCATGGAAAACGGACGTAAAACGATGATGATGATGATAATACCACTATATTAACAAGAATATAAGTATACAGAGGATCCAGACAAACTAAATGAACTGCAAAAAATTAACTAGGATTCATTTATAGTTTGGTTAGGAAAAGTATATTTACATACACACATACACAAATTTACTATTTACTTACTTTTTCTTCCTTTTCATCTGTCTCAGCTGCATCAGCATCAACTTTTTCTTCTTTTTCTTCTTGTTCTTCAGGTTCTTCTTCAACCTAAGAAAAAAAGAAAATGCACGTTTAAAAATCTCTGGAGGATTTCCTAATGCCATTAAATTAGTTTCTAAATGTAGATGGTTCAAGTGTTATATGATTAAACAGAAGCTTTCTCGTATGCCAATGTTAGAACAAATTTATATGTATAAGTGAACAAATATGTTAGGAAAACAAACTTACCATATCATCACCTTCAATATTCAGACTCATTCGAAGCATTCTCTCTACTCTACCAGCAAAACCAGCAGTATCAGCAACTAAATAGCCTGATCTCATAGTAGCTGTCTCAAAAAGTATAACAGCTAAATCTTTGGCACTTGGATCATCTTTATTGTTCTAAAAATATATAGAAGTTATAGTCATAATTTGTAAAAACTTATTTAGACTGTAGTTTTCAGGGGTTCATTTACAAGTAGGGATAACTAGGTGACGTTAATGGTTTATTTAATGTGGACTTTTGATGTTAGTGATTTAGAAGAAAACATTAGCAGTAGAGAGGGGCATAGAGGAAATATTGAGTAAAGAGTTAAGGCAATGGGGATAATGTTAGGGAGAGAAGTGGATGCACTGAATGTGCTTAGGTGGAGGTGGTATATATTTGGTAAGTTTAGGAGATGGGATTGCTGTATTCATCATTTTATGCCCACTTTTCCATACTTGTATGGGTTGTATTCTAAATTGGAATTCAAATTTTATTGAAGAATGATGTGCAGTATCTAGATGGTCTGATAGTAAAACAACCTCTTAAATTTTAACACACACTTTGTTAACGTGCATCTAATATGACTCACTAAATGAAAGCTACTAAAAACAGTGTAGCATCTAGATATTTACTAAATAATTTCAACCTATACCATTTTTTTTTTTTTACTATAAAGTTAGGATGATGGAGACTGTTCAGACAATAGCGACCCAGGTAATGTATGATGATATTGTGTTATACAGACCAGCCTTCATTCCTACTTTTGCTATTCAGGTATAACATCCTTCAAAGTTTCACCTGTGCTAAGTGAAATCATGAGAATGCTAAATGTTTTAAACAATAATTCCTGCACTTTTAAATAACCCTTTGTGTCAGTATTTTTAAATACAGCCATCAGAATAAATTCTAAGATTAACAAGCAGTCTTTCTTCTGTAGGTTTTGAAAAGGGGAGAGAAGAGAGAAATAAAGTGGTAATATAAACAAATTCCAATTGAATATCTTGTACACATATTCAAATAAATATAAACTTACCTCTATTTTTTCTTTCAAAAGTCTTATAAGCTTATGTCGGGGATTTATTTCGAGTGTTCTTTTCTGGTTAGCAAAATAGCTGAATAAAAAAAACATTTTTTTCCAAATTTAAATAGGATATATACAAATGTTATATAAATGAGGTTATTTAACATGAATGATTGCTGTAAGCAACTACAACAGGCTAGTAGGCATTGTAATGTGCAAGGTGTGCACATGTTAAGTACAAAACTGACTCAGTTTGGATGCCTTCCTAGCTGTAATCATTTCAAAACACTTATGCCCTAGGGAAAAACACTAACATCACAGCTCCAATTTCTTCCTCACCTAAATTATTAAATTATTATGGCTAATCACTTTTTGTCGGATACCTCTGATTACAAAACATCAAGTAAATATCACACTTGCATGAAATGACCAATTGATCATAAGCTACTTTAAATATTAGTTTCAATGAACTAAAAATACTTCAGGTTTAGATAAAGTGTTCAATACAATTGAAAATGAAATTGAAAGATAAAAGATACTACAAATAATATTAGCACAAATTAATTTATAAAAGAATGTTAATTATAAATTCTTTGGAGACTTACTCCTGTGATGAATCTTTAGCTTTGGCATAGGCTTGGGCTCTCATAATTCTTTCCATGTTGCCAGACCAACCATACTGACTAGCAATCAAGGCACACGGGGAGGAAGACAATCTTTCAGAAACTGTAGCTTTTTCAATCTGATATTAAAGAAAAAATTTCAAGTGAAAATACCATGAAAAAATAAATCTCATACATAAGCTGCTTGTTTATATTTTGAAAACATTTAAAAACGATTTTCTAAAAATCAAATCAATTCACATTTCCATACGTACACACTCCCATTCACTACCACCCACTGAATCACTCCTATATTTGTCTACCATCTCCCCCCCAAGGAGATGGGAATCTGAAACTTTAGAAAATATATTTACCCGATTGTTTAATGCATCATCTTTCAACCATTTCAGTAGGGGTTCATATTCTTTTTCCAAACTTTCTTTCTTTTCCTTAGCACTTTCAGAATCAGAAAGAGATAAACCTTCTTTGGCAACATTTTGGAATTTTTTGCCTTCAAATTCTGGCAAAGCTTGAATGCAGTATTCATCAACAGGTTCTATTAAATAGAGTACTTCATAACCTTTCTTCAGCAGTCGCTCCACAAAAGGTGAATTTTTCACCTGAAACAAAACATTACAGATTAAACAGTTTGTTTATCCAACTTTCATAGGTATTTTTTCTTTCAGTCTTAAATAGATTTAGTCATAGTTCTCTACAAACATTAATTCAAACTAAAAAAAAACTAGCAGACTTATCTAGATCACATTGTTTTAGTTTAAGACTGATTATTAGCTGCTAATTGTTTCGAACAAAACACAGATGAACCAAGGCTTCAATAGGAGTTTGATGAAAACTTTCATTTTACATGTTCTTAAATGCTCTTAAACATATAAAGAAAAAAATTGGTTCAAAAAGTAATCTTTATAAATCTACATTTTACATTACATTACAGAACATATACTGAAAAATATTTTATAAATTTAAATTGTCAACTATTAGATTTGCTTGTTGAAATATTGTTATTCAAAGTAAAAGTTAAGCTTAATACACAAGATCTAATATGCAAGTTTCTACCCAAATGTGATTTAGCAAACCAGATGTCAAATAAAAACAACTGATCTCCAAGAGCAAATCAAATTTACACAATTTTCTTATCACTAAGAAAAGTATTTCGGAATGTGTAAATATATTTAGTTAACTGTGAAGGAACCTTTAGAGTGCATTAGATAAGCAATTAGAGTGTTGTGATTTTGATTCCATTTTAGAATTGTACCACCTCTGATATAGTAGAAATCTTGTTCTTTAATGTAGAGGCAAATGCCTTGAATAACCCACATAGTTGTATGATCTGCTAAAAATAGCAGATAAATCTCCTTCAGACCAATCTACTATCTTAAAAAACAAAAATACACATTGAATAATGTAGTCCTAGATTGAAATACTTTGATCATAAGTTTGTCCAATCAGGAGACTTAGCTAAACAACACAAGGTTGACTTGATAACCCTTTGATAAAATCATAGAAGGCACTACATAGCATATGAATTGATAAATTCAAAATACATAACATTTTAGTTTTGTGAAAGAATTTTGCAGCTAAAATGCTAAGTTGAAAGAGCATGAAACCAGCAATTTGAAGAAAAAATCCGTATACAATCAAATCAGTTTTTATATGCCAGATTTAATTCATATACTGTATGGTCATTCTATAATTTTTGACAGGTATTTATTTGCAGGTATGTTGTAAATCTAACTGATGAAAATGAACAGATAACCTGCCTATACACTTTAATGATGCAATTTCAATTTCAAACTATGTTCTTGGTTGCAAACATTCTACACAAAACTAACATGTACTTTGCTGGCTTTCACAGCGAAATCTCATCACATTAAATAGGATCTACAGTAAAGTGAATGCAATATGACTAAACTTCCACAATGTACACTATATAACCAAAAACTGCGTGGTTGAGTTGAGAAAGCCACTACATGGTTGCTAGACCACCTAGAAATAGCAGTTAAATATTCAAATTCCACCCTACTGATCATAGATGTACTCAACCAGGACTAAGCAACAATAATGCATGGTAGTGTGCAACTTGATTCTCTATCAGACAGAAGCAGAATATATCAAATGTATTAGCTCTTTCCCTGCATAGGTCAAATGGAGTTAAAACCTCCAATATCACAAAAGCTGAGAATAAATCCTTTGCAAATGTAATTAATAATTGTTTTCCATAATGCTGTAATGAAAGAATAATTTCTAAAAGATTTTGAAATTTTTTGTTTGCTTCTTTCATGAGTATTCTTCTGTTGTTTCAGTTATAATCCAGTTAATTCCTATAATTCTGAAGAAATATATAGATAGATTTGGTATTTAAAAAGAGCAAAGATTGTGTCAAAAACGTTTTAAACCTCAATTATATACAGCAAATCTACATGCATACATATAAAGAATAAAAAAAGGTTTCCCTAACCTCATTTTGTGATGATCCAGCCACAAAATAAATAGCTGTTTGTTTTTCTTTCATTCTTTCCACATATTCTGCTAAACTTGTTTGTTCAGTATCAGAATTGGAAGAAACAAATCTTAGAAGTTTCGCAAGTCTAGTCCTGTTAGACGGATCTTCAATCACACCAAGCTTGATGCTAAAAGGTTTATAGCAAAAATTTTATATTACAAAATGTGAAACATTTTATAACATTAATATACCAGACATGCAAATATTTAGCAGATTATTTAACTAATCCTACATTTACCCTACCATTCCACTATTAAAAACGAACTAAAATTCTATATTGACAGTACCTAAAACATTCTACAAATTATTAGGACAGCAAGAATCTAGGTTGTTAGTTACTGTTCTCAATAAAAACTTGAAAAAGAAGAGTTATACAAAAAAATATTTAAGAATTGCTTTTCAAATTATTCATAGGCTTAGCTATATTTAAAATTCCATCTGGTTACTGAATATGGCCTCCATAGTTATCCTTCTCTTCTAACTGAACACTCGGGTAAGAACAAAGCATTATCCTAGCCTATGGAGCCTGAGAACTGGTATACCCACTCAGCTGCCATTAGTCTAGGATGTTAAGTTGTTTTGTCACCCTCCTCCCAACCATCTTCCTATGTCATGGAGACAGCCTCATGCACAGCTGCCATAAGACTAGTGTAATATCCTTCTCTCTACCTACATAGCAGAGACAACCATATCCCCTGCCATTGAAGAGCTCCCGTACAGATCCAAGGACACTGCAAATGTAACCCCTCTAACAGTAGTAACTCCATACAAAGGCATTTAACTGTAAAACTATGCCAAAATCAAACATCTAAGTTGGAAATAACTCCAAGTAAGAACTGACATAGGGTGGAGGGGAATCTTTAGCCCTGCTGCAGACCTCTCTAGTGGCAAAAAATGCACCCAGTACACTCTATAAAGTGGTAGGTGGTAGGAAGGGCATCCAGCTATAGAAGCCATGCCAAAAACAGAATGTACGAATGAGATGTGACTACAAGCCACATTGCAGGCTACCTGTCTAGGAGAGCAGTAACTGTAAGAACAGATAAAGAGTAGAGGGGACTCTTTAGTCCTCCCACATGGGATAACACCTGTCTAGTGCAAGTAAAATGCACCCAGTCCACAATCTAAGACATACTTAAAGTTGGCCAGTTTTTTCTGTTGATGCATATGCAAGGGTCTTGTCACTCATTGACTGCAACGAGTGACAAGACCCATCCAACCCATGCCAGCATGGAAAAATGGACATAGAATGATATGACTATTTAAAATAAATTTAGTGCATGTAAGAATAATTTTTATGTGTTAGGTTTCAAACTCAAGTGTTTTATTTAATATTTGGTAAACAAGAAACTTTAACTGAAAGTTTATGGTACCCAAACAATTGAGAAAATCTTAAATATTTGCTTACTTTGTGCTATATTCTTTCCAGAAGCTTGCAAACTCTTCTTTGTCAATTTTCTTAATCATGTCCAGTGTCTTACGAACAAGCTTTTTTTTAATGACTTTAAGAAGCTTATGCTGTTGCAAAGTTTCCCGGGATACATTCAAAGGGAGATCATCTGAGTCGACCTGTAAAAATCACAAAAATACATTTTATAGACTCATAATTAATAATAAGAAATAAATTTGGTCTTCCTTAGAAATGCAAAGAATAATCAACTGAAATATACTTACCACTCCTGAGACGAAGTTCAAATATTTTGGCATCATATCTTCAAAATCATCAGTAATGAAAACTCTGCGCACATACATCTTTTAAAAAAATAAAATAAAAATGTATGTTTAAAAAGATTAATCAGGTATACGAATAAATAAATAATGCACATGGGTATGCACACAAACAGTTTGAAAGACTAGAAAAAGAGTAGATTTACCTTAATACGATCAGCTTTCTTTCCATAATTGTTGAAAGTATCACTGGGAGACACTTTGGGCACATATAAAATGGATTTAAATGTGACTTCACCTTCTGCAGTGAAATGAATTTTAGCCATGGGTGGAGTGAAATCAGAGCTAATAGACTTGTAAAAAGCAGTATATTCATCATCAGTAATTTCATTGGGTCTGAAATATAGAAGCACAATATCTGTAGAAACCATTTAATTATATTTTTCCAACATTGAAAATAGGGTATGAATGAATGAATCAATCAAAAAAAAGATACTCACTTTCTTGTCCAGATGGGCTTAACGCTATTCAGTAATTCCCAGTCCCATGTAGTTTTATCAATAGTTTTTGTTTTGGGTTTTTCCTCTTTCTCTTCCTCAACTTTACCCTCGTCTTCATCCTCATCTTCCTCTTTTTCATCAACTGGTTTCTCTTCATCTTCAACTGGTTCTTCAACTTTCTCTGTCTAAAATACAATGCCATTATAGATTGATATATTAGTAGTATTTTACATTCCAGGAAAGTCAAATACTTTATGCATCTATATGGCTAAAGAATTAGGAATTTAAAATTCAATTAAGACAATATTAGAAAATCTTTTACCTTGCTGGTCCAAAGGTAAATGTTGAAATTTATAAACTGGCTATATTTCTTAATTAGGTCTTTTAATGTATTTTCTTCAAGATAATCATGGGCTTCCTCCTTTAGATGCAAGCTAAAAAATAAAATTTGTTCAAAAAATTACACTGTTACATCTTTGCTACCAAATCAAAAGGAAATATCATTGTAACAGATTCAAAAATATGTATTCTGTTTAGCTGGTTCATTGTAAGAGTTCATTTTGACTTTTTCTGGACTTTGTTGAATGGAAGAAAAAATACTATCCCAACTAATATTTTCTGCATTAAAATAAGAGACAGTAGAAACAGCACAACTGTGAAATAATGCTTGTAGATATCAGTGAGAAAATCTTTACCAATCAGCTGCTGGCTATTTTTTAATGTTGTCAAGGATGTTTGAGTCTGTAGCAACAGCACCATCTATACGAGGTACACTTGTACTTTGTAGAGGTCAACTATTGATCAAGACTGAAATATTTTCTGGTCTTGAAGAGGTAACCTAATCTTTGGGATGTAGTTTTGGCAATGGCATATGTATGTAGTCTACACAAGATTTAGACATTGTAAAGCCTAGCATTTGTAGCGACTTTATCGGTGTGTTGTTCATGCATGGATATGGTGTAGTGTAAGAGTTTACATGACAGATGTAACAATTGAATATAGGTGCTACTGAAGGAAACTAGGTGTTCATGTGCCCACTGAAGGAGGTTTTCAAGGGTGTTTATGGAAGCAGTGCAAGCTTAGAATGATATGTTTAGATAGTGTGTAGATGGTGTGTGTGCAGAAGCTTATGGAGGAGAGAATAGCAGTATCATCTGCATCTGAGTGTGTGTATATGTGGTAAGGTTACACCAAGTAGTTTATTAATCTACATAAGATTATGGGAAATGTAACCCAAGTCTGAGGTATACTAGAGTTGATAAAGCACGGGTTAGAGAAAGCCCATCAATGTATACTGCGATAAAGTGGTTTAAGAGGAAACTAATCCAAAGACAGAAGATGAATAGAGCTCGTAGATGGGCAACCAAGCTTCAAAGCTCATGCCAGACACAAAGCCTTGCTGATTTCAATGGCAACATCATTGCTAAGATGTGCCTCAACAGGATCCATACTAGTTGTCAATGAGAAGGGTAAGAGACTCAAAATGTTAATGGAAAAATTGTTAAAAATTTGGAAATAGAGCAGTAGTAGTCATTGGCAGGGTCAGAGAAGCTGCTCTTCTCAGAAATGGAACACACTGTTGCATATTTCCATAGTTGGGATAGATCCACAGAGAAAGAAAAATATTGAAAAGTTAAGTGAGGCTAGCAACATTAAAAGAAAGGCTTCATTTGTGGAGCTGACTGAAAATTGATAAAAGTTCTATAATCCCAAAGATTAAGTTTTTCAGATTAGAGAAAAGATATATCTAATAAAACAGTTTCCTGAAAATCAAGCCCCTTTTGTAATTACATATCATTAATTAAGCATCTTACCATTTCTAAGATAAACGGAATAACGCTAAGAGATAACAGAAAAAGAAATTAATGAATTCTACCAACATCAGAAGTTGAAGGCAACATAAAACAAGATAAAACATACCTTACAAAAGAACTAACAAAAATCTTACAAAATAGAAAGGAACTAATTATACTGGACGTACCTAATAATAGATCCTCGAGCAAGGGTATTGCCACGTGGATCCTTTGATACTTGGAAGGAGTCTGAATCGGATTCCCAAATATATTGGTCATCGTCATTATGCTTGGAAGTAACCATTACTTTGTCGGCAACTGAAAGTAAATTTGAATAAATGGTTTTGACATGTGGTTATGTTGAATTTTTCAACTTTTAAGCATAAATACACATTTTAATACAGAAAACTTTATATAAGCTATAATCATTCTAACAGACACAAGGCAAAACAGTTAAGGAAGATTTAGTCAATTAAATTAATCCAAGTAACTGACTAGTACTTATTTTATCGACCCTAGAAGGATGAAAAGCAAAGTCGACTCAAATGTGATTTGAACTCAGCATGTAAAGGGACATAACTACATACAGCAAAGTATTTGCTCTGCTATTACAGCCTTTCTACAAGTTATGGTTTCTTTAAACCTTTTGATATTGAGACCACCTCTCGTCCTCTGAGAAAAGACTGCCTGTTTTAAAGAATCCATATAGAGATTAAAGCTTTACATCATAATTTTATTTCAGAACTTTGTTAGGTTTAACAAAAAAGTTAATTATTTTACTAAATTCTTCCAAATTTTCAAAATTAATGGAAACAGTGTATTTCATTAGAAATATGGCCATGAAACGGTTAACAGCCCTTGTATAAGTTATGACTAATACATCATCATTGTTTTACATCTGCAATACGATGCTGGCATGGGTTGGATGTAGATTTTTTGAAGCAGTATTTTATGGTTGGATGCTCTCCCTGTCACAAACCATACTTAATATTTTAAGTATGGGAATTATACCACTGAACCCAGAAGCGTCCAGACAATTTGTTTTATGGACAACGTAAACAAACATCACTGGACACCTAAGTGATAAAGTGTCAAGCGATGACAAAGCACATGCACACAGACATATATATATATATACATGACAGGCTTCTCTCAGTTTTCATCTACCAATTTCACTCACAAGGCATTGGTCAGCCTGAGGCTATAGTAGAAGACTCCTGCCCAAGGTGCCACGCAGTGGGATACGATCCCTGAACCACGTGGTTATGAAGCAAACTTCTTAACCACACAGCCATGCCTGCACCTAAATATGCCATAACTGTGCACACGACTAATATATATTAGTTAAAAAATACACAAAGATTGGTTGTTTTCTCTGCTCTGTGATCAAATAATGAGGGACCACAAGTGATGAGACTGCTGAAACAGACATGTTCAACCCAAACCAACATGGGAAAAAAATGTAAAACGATATATATATATATTAGGAATACTAAACATATGAACAAAAAAATACGCTATTTCTCCATGTTAAAATAGATTAAAATAGATTACATATGCCTACTTGTTCATGTTGCTGAAATTTGGAAGGTTGTGTGGTTAAGGAGTTCGCTTCGCAACCACATGGTTTTGGGTTCAGTCCCACTGTGTGGCACCTTGGGTAAGTGTC
>JAOPJM010000001.1:12784766-12797197 GCA_027124095.1 Muusoctopus leioderma
GTAAAATTCTGCCTCAAGAAAATCTCCGTCCAACCCATGCTAGCATGGAAAAACGGACGTAAAAAACGATGATGATGTCTAACAGAAATAATGATAGATATAAGAAGTAACTTAGAGATATGAGAATGGATTGTGTGCTGGGAGTAAAAGTCAAAAAGTTTTCAATCAGAGAGTTTGACAAGGATAGGAGCTAGCTCTGGAGTGCACTGCATGAGAGTAAACCGAAAAGACACCGTCAAGATCAATTGACTTGTTGGAATGATCGGAGAGATTTTCACACTTGGTGATTAGACATGGTAGTGAGACAGGTAGAGTGGAGGAGAGTTTGGGAGGAGTTTTGGTGTATGAGCAGTGTGAAGTTGTAAGCAAAACAAGCTGCAAATATAGTGGTTTTATCTGCAGGATTGCTACTTACAGAGATATCTTGATTGGAGAGTGACAGAAAAGAGGTGAAATGAAGTGGTTGGACATGGCTAGAACAATGAAGGAATTGACAAAAGGCTAGAGAAAACAGGATAGATGAAATATGACCAACCCAACTCAGAATGGAGAAAGAATAGAAAAAATACAAACCAGTGACAAGAGCCATACACACATGAAAATTCATTAGGTGTATAAATATATGGTAAATTAGTAATGTTGTTGCATCTCACAACAGAACTTCTTTTGTAGTATCCTACAGATATAACAAAATTATCTAAATCAGCTCAGATTTATGTGAAAGGTTGCATAAAGATTAAAGTTCATATATTTGAATGAGGATCAAGTTTTGGGTTCTGAGTTGTGTCTATAAGTGGATCAGATAAATGCATAAACCCAAGACTTACCAAGGAAAGTAGAATAGAAACCAACACCAAATTGGCCAATTAAGTCACTCATTTCTGTACTTCCAGTTGAATCTATTTTTTTCAGAAATTCACTTGTACCAGATTTGGCAATAGTCCCTAAATTATTGATTAAATCACTTTTAGTCATTCCAATACCAGTATCTGTTATATGAAGTATGTGATTTTCCTTGTCAGCCTAAAAAAAGAAAAAAAGAAAAAAGGAAAGAAAAAGGAAATATTTTGAAATGTAGGGTTCATATTGGAAAAATATTTCTTATAGATGCTAATCTGCCCAATTCTTTTCAAATAAATATTCTAACTGAATACATATTAAAAAAACAAACAATTTTGATATGGTACAATAGTCACAATATTTAAGTTACCAGTATAACAAAATGCATTTATGCTTCATTAACAGTCTGCCTTCATGCTTTATTAACACTGAAAAGTTTAAAATCTGATAATTATCTTCATAGTCAATCTATTAAAACGGTTACCAAAATTAAAAAAATTATAACAAATGATTTCATTTGACTAGGAACAAGGTCAACTTATTGAAGTATGTGACAGTATCATTGCTTGAATCAATCGTAGTATTTTACAGGTATATCTTAACCTCATACAAAGAGAAAAACCATGGCAAATTTGCAAAAAATTCAACACACTGCAACAGCTTCTGGACTAGCAAACTGTATACAACCCCCTCTCACCACTACTACTGTGACTCACCCCACACTGAACACTTATCAATCCTTCTCTAGAACTGCAGTGCTCTGTACAGTTTTTGCACAGACATAACCCAAAAGAAATTCAAGTTGAACATCAGCTGTACCAATCTCAACAGTTGGGGTGGGGATCTATAAGTCTTACCTCCACTAAACAACAAATGAGACATGAGCTGAAGTTAGTAGAAAGCATCCAATCTACTCAATTGTACATGCAACTTTTTTGCACGTACTATTTCAAATGACTTTATGAATGATTTGCAAGGAGAGATAATCAGTCAGTCAGTGAAATTGATACCAGTATATTAATGGTTCTCATTTTATCAACTCAAGAAGAATTAAATCTATATAATTAAGAGTCAAAGTTTGTCTGTCTTCCAACAACATCGCCATTTCTCAATGAATCATCACCAATTTGGTAGAGATTGAAATCTATCCTGGTATACTACAAGGCATGATCTTGACACTTTTTTGCCATCCCATTGTTCTCTTTATGACTAATGATTAATAACAGATGCATGCAACAGTGTTAAATTTATAGTTAAACTGCTAATTTATGACCTGCTTTTGATTTCAGCTGTGCATTTGGACTCAGTTTTTCAACATTGATGAAATAAGTACTATCTTACTAAACAAAAAACTAAGTTTGTAATCACTGACAGCTAAAACCATGGCAACATGAAACTTAATTTTCAAGACCATAAGGTCTTCATATTTATATTTAGTTCATAAAAAAAACCCAACTATTAACTGTTAATTTACAGAAAATGACTTTTGAAACCAGTGAGAAAGTATTTGAGTTGAATGTACCTTTATCTTTATGCTCAGTTCTTCTGTGGCTCCAAGTGCATTCTGATCAGTAACGGCCAGAAATCTTATTTTATCCAGTGCATCAGAAGCATTAGAGATAAGTTCTCGAAGAAAGATCTAAGATAAAGAAAAACAAAAAAATAATGTTCAATAAACAAATATTTGTGAAAGTAACGTCGGTAACAACTAAATTTCAAAGTAATAAACAAAATGATTAAAATCTTAAATGCAAATCTTAGTAAATACTAACCTCTTTATTTTTATATAAAGAGTTAACAATAAGCTTCATCATTCGGTTTACTTCAGCTTGGAATGCATATTTTTCTGATTTTTCTCGTAGTTCTTTCATCTGAGCTACATTTAAACCATCAAGCTTAATTGCTTCCTCCTCTCTATATAAACATACAAACATGATCATTAGATCAATAATACAAAGAAAAAAATCACGAGCTAAAATTTTACAACTTATACAAAATTGCAGATATTCAGGTGGTTCTGGTATAAACATAAAACTTATCCACTTGGCCAATATCTCTTTTCTATAATCTCATGAACAGAACAATTACAATTTTAAAGAATTTTAAGGTAATTTTTTTCTATGATATAATGAATGATACAAAGGAGATTAAAAATGAAATTCTTAAGTACTTAGTAGTAGAAAATACATCAAATGGTAAAATCAACCACTCCAATATTAAACTAAATTTACAAAAGGCAATATCCAAGTTAACATGAAAAAGAACACAAACAAACATAAAAAAAATTTTTTTTTAACCTTTTAACCACTTCATCATCCGTTCTTGAACCATCTTGTGATTTTCCAATGCTTTCATCCACACTAACAGCTTCAGGTGTCTCATCGCCAGCTGCTGCTGAGATGCAAGCTGATTGAAATAAAGAATCAATGATAAAGCACATAAATATAAGATCATAAGAAATTGGAATAATTCCAGTATTTTGAAAAGATACAAAACAAAATATTTTAAAACCTGACATATTTGGAAGTTTATAGGTTTTAAACCTTAGGTGATATACTTCATCTATTTTCTGGTGGTTTCATAAATTTTATGAAATATGAATTATATAGATCTTGATATTATGGGGAACTAAAGTGGTTTGGGCTATCAATTTTGAATATCAAATATTTCTTATTTTTTATTCATTAAATGTTTTCACTAAAAATTTCTCATTGTAATAATGATTATCTTGGTTGCTTTTTGCATGAGCTTGACCATGTAGCAATCCAGTCAAATAAAAAAAAACTAAAATTCTTTAAGGTCTGATCTTACTTTATCCACAAAGACTATTTGCCTTATGGTTCAATTGTCTCTTGTATAGTAACTAAAAATAACATCTATTGCTTTTTTTAAAAAAAACTTATATACTGGACATCCAACAAATTACATTCAAATGCCTCCCCAGTCCTGTTTTCATTGATATGTTCCAGTAACATACAGTATCACATTTCTACATGCAAAATATTAAGTAATCTTCATCAAAGAAATCTTGTCACTACAGAAGGTACTTATTCCTTAAATATCTTTCACCTAAGAGACCATGCTCTTACTAGTTTTTCAGTACTAATTAGTTACCCTAAGTAACAAAGCAATCAACTTTCAGTAAGACTATAGAAATTAAAGTCTTTTATATTTAGTTATTTACAATTTTGATTGTACCAGAGTAATCATTCACTTATAGTAGTGGCTACACAAAGTTCTTACCCATTTCTTTCTTATATTGGTTCATTTTCATGACAGCAATGAGCTTTGGAGGCCCCCAACAATGCCTTGTCTTGACCATATTTGCATGCGGGCTCACTTAACATTTACAAGAAGCAGATAGATCACCAACATATATAAAGTTATTTATAGAAATCTAATTTAAAGATTTAAAATAAACTATCTACTGTAGTGTATAGTGAGTGGGTCCAGTTGCCACAATTAAGGAAGTACAACTCATTGCCTTTTTACGAATTGAAAGATTGATTTGACAAATAACCCATCAACCAATTGGTTGCTCAATGGCAGTCCACTATGAGTCTTTTCAGGTCTTCAAGACCAGGACACAAAGTTGTACAAGAATAAGCATTGCACACTACCACCTCTGGACTAGTAGGTCAAGGTCTCATTTGCCATATATGGTTATGGTTAAAAATGACAAAAACTTTGCAGAGCTTAATCCTTCTGGTTATTTCCTCATCAATATTAATGTTGTTCACCCTTCATTGTCAAAGATGACCAGAACTCAGAATTGGCTTGTATGTTTGGTGTGTCCAGAGGTGGCTGATGAGGCCTATCCAAGCTAGGAATATTCTCATATAGGGCACATATGGGGAAAATGCAACACTTGGGGTACTGGTGGCTCTAGTTTTGCAGAGTGAACACCAGTAGCAGCAGTTCTTTTGCTTTCAGCTATTTGGGTACCACTGTGAATCAGACTGTTCCAGTTGTATTGGTGTTGGGCAAGCAACTCCCAGTAGCCAACCACAATGTTGAGGTCTTTTAAGCAGTCCTTGAACCTTTTCTTTTGCCCCTACCCCCAATAGCACACTTTCCCTGACAGAGTTCACCATACAGGAGCTGCTTTGGGATGCAGCAGTCCGGCATGTGACTAACAAGCCCAGGCCCTCTCATCTCATCTGGGCCTTCTGCAAGATAGTGTACACGCTTGGGATGTTGGCTTGCTGGAGCAGCTCAGTGTCAGGAATCCTGTCCTGACAGCAGATGTGCAGGATGCTGCAGAGACACCTCATGTGAAAATGAGATGTCTTGCATGTCTCCTATAGACTGTCCAAGATTCAGAGGTATATAGGAGAGTTTTGAGAACAAGTGCATGGTAGGCCTTCAGCTTGATGGTGAGGCCGATTCTGTTGTGCTCCCACACACACACCTGCAGTCTGCCAAAGATGGTGCTAGCTTTGGAGATCCTGCTGTTGACCTCTTCATAAATGCTTACTGTTCTTGAGAGTTTACTGCCGAGGTAGATAAACCTGTAGTTTTTATCCATTCACAGTGACTGGAGGTACTTGGTACCAATTTCCGGGAGCAGGCTGGTGCATGACCTTTCTTCTTTATGCTTATTGTGAGGCCAAAGTTGTTACAGAATGCTGAGAACTGGTCCATCGCCTGCTGCATCATGCTCATTACCAGCATTGAGAGAACAGTCATCAGTGAAAAGAAAGTCTCTGAGAACAGCTCCCTTTACTTTAGTTATGGCTCGAACATGACGGGTGTTGCACGACTTGCCATCAGTGCAGTAGTTGATGTGGGTGCACGAGGTGTTGCTGTTAAAAGCATCATTCAGTACTGCTCAAAACATCATGCTGAAGAGTGTAGGGGCTAAGACACACCCTTGTTTGATGCCATTTGTTACTGGGAAGACATCAGATGCCTTCCACCATCCAGTAAATGGACCATCATGGAACTGCCAGACCATAGTAATGAATCTGCTGGGGCAGCCAAACTCCTCCACGATCTTCCACAAACCATCCCTGCTGTGTCAAAAGCCTTCACCAGGTTGACAAAGGTTGCAGTGCTGCTCTTGGCATTTTCCCTGGAGTTGGTGTGCTGTGAAGATCATGTCCACAGTACCACAACCAGCATGGAAACCACATTGACTCTCTTGACCTTGTTCTAGATGTCCCAGCAGACGGTTGAGCAGGATACGGGCCAGAATCTTACCAGAGGGAAGGTTTTTGTGTGGTTGTCACATGAACAGGGGTTCCCTTTCTATTTATAGATGTGGACAATGTTGGCATCTTTGAAGTCCTAAGAAATTTTCCTTTCATTCCACATGGACTGGAAGAGGTCAGCCAGCTGTACAAGGGTCAATGCCCCAGCTGCTTTGTAAACCTCAGCAGGAAGAATGGCATCTGGATCAGGGGCCTTGCCACCCGACATCTGCAAAATTGCTTTCCTGACTTCTGGAAGTGTGGGTGGGAAGTCAAGTTCATGGTTCACCTCTACTTGTGGCAGGTGAGCAATATCATCCTCATTGACTGAAGATGGTTGGTTGAGCACATTATCAAAGTGTTCTGCCCAGCTCTCCAGTATCTACCATTTCTCTGTATGCAATGTTTGGCTGTCAGTACTGAGGAGGGGGAATGATCCAGAGAACTGAGAACCGTAGATGGCCTTCACTGTATTGTAGAATTGGTTCAGGTCCCATTTGTCTGTGTAGTACTGAATCTCTTCTGCCTTTGCAATGAGTCCGGAGCCTTCCATCTCTTGGAGCCTTGCTTGCACTGGAAAAAATCTAGTCTTTGCATGTGTCTTAAGCATGCATATACACACTATTGGATGGCTGTTGACTCTCCTGAGTTCATCTGCCCTTTGACAGGTTTTGTTTTTCCATCCTGCTGGATGTCCAAAAAAACCACCCTCGTCACCAAGCAGACTTGGTGGGGTTGCCAGTTTAGATGCCAGTGGCCCAACCATGTAACCTGTTGTACTGGGTTACATGTTACCAGTAGCGCTCGCAAGTGATTTGACATATCTCAATATTAATACAAGTAGCTAATTAACTGTCTAGTTATCTAAGTATGTGAATTTGTAGGCCACTTCAAGGGACTATTCTATTTGGTGGTGTTGTTGCTTAGCTTAATGTTTTCTGATAGTTGTCCACATATTCACTGATGGCCAGTCGGTCTACTGGGAGTAGCTCTTGTGACACTTCAATAACTTTCTTCTCCCTTGTAGTTAAGCCATAGCAACAACTCCAGTAAACCTTAAACAATGGACAATCATAGAATAGGATATCCAGTGTGAAAACTACCTAATTTGTTTTTATGTTGTAGTTGTTTTTGTCCCAAAATAAAGAAAATTTGATGGAGTGCCAGAGTTCACAACTATCTTTATTGAAAGTAAATAACCATCAAACCACAACTAACTTATCTGAAGTAATAAAACTCAGCAGCATCTCAGTTCAACATCTGACTTTGCAACTGATACAGAACAGCCAACAGGTGCTTGCTTCTCTAGTCGACCATAATAAAACAAACATATTCGTTGCTTTCATCAGCTGGCTAGATCCACCCCTATACTGCATTTTCTATATTTCCAAATATTTTAATTGTTATTGGAGTTATCTCCCTTGCTTGTTTTTAGATTTATACACCACTAGAGGGAGTTTGTGTCTAATTGCATGGACAATCTCAGTTAATCGAAGTTTTTCAACTCACTATATTACACATGTGAGACCCAATTGCCGTATTTTTGTCAACTTGGAAAAGGCATTTAAAAATCTACCTTAATAGATGGATGATAGGTCAAGTATAAGGAAGTAAAATATAGTAGAACAAGGGATTAAATTGAAAGGACTTTTCTAGTTAATATAGGGAACACAAAAGAGCCGAGGGGGTGGTAGATAATAAAACAGAAAATCAATATTAAAGCAGTGATTCCTTAATTATGTCTTCAGCCTTGCTTCATTAGAGCAAAATGAAGTAATGGCGTTCATGGCTTTTCTACACTCAGGTACCTTTTGCTTCCAAACCGTCTCTCCAAATACGGATTCTAAAATTGACAATTTTAGGCTAAGAGGAATGCTGCTGTAAAGTGGTGTTCAAATATAAATAATACGAAACTGAAATGTAGGGTTCCGTTACTTGTTAAACACTAACTAATGGCAACATTTAATCAAAACCTGTGCATACATAGACTGTGAATCATTGACATACAACTTAGTACCCCTTCCACATACCTGAAAACTAGGAAGTTAAAACTAATTAAAACAGTAGGTGCACACTTAAGTCTAGTATATTCCTAGATGCGAGTGGAATTGTAATAGAAAACAATAAAAGTAAAAAGAATTTTAACTTTGTTAAAGCGAACTAATATTTTATAAATAATTTAGATATGCATCTTGATCGAATAGCTTTGTGTGAATTTATGTATACTATCAATTGAAGAAGTTGGTCAAACTATTTAAAAAAAGTATATTTCATTCCTGCTTAATCGTGTAATCAAAGCGTGTATCTGTAAGAAATATATAACGTAAAAATATAGACCATTTGGTCTTCACGTTAAGAAACTGACACTGCTCTCCGTAAATCTAAACATTTTCTTAAATCATCACTACATGACACTATCTAGACGTTTCCACGAAATAATACCGCTTTTAGAACTGGTCATTCGCTATTTATTGGCAAGTAATTTAAATTAACAATTAATAAATTTTTTAAAAAAATTTCTACATCGAACAGGAATCTTACATATTCAAACAACGATTCGATATATTAAAAAATTCTTCTTTTAAAAAAGGTTAGTAATAATCAAGATATTCATCGTAAATTAGATGGCAGCGAGAACGCAAGTCTGGCGTCGGTTTTTGAGTTAACCTCTATACCCGACTCCTCTGGTGGGTGGGACACCAGCCCATGTCCCCTTTAAAATTGTATTTTATTTCTAATTTGATCCTAATATTTGTTCAACCCTTTTTAAATATATAAAGGTTTTCTGCTACCACACATTTCAAAATATTTTAAATTTTTACTGAATGTCTCTGTATTTGATGAACTCGGCTATAACTTTTACCGTGTCCCCTTATTCTATATTCGTCTGAGGTCTCACTCCAGAGGTGAATAAAATTATATAAAACATCTTCATAGTGTGTCCATTTACCATTTTATTTGTTTCCAGCAGACACTCATCTGTATCTTCTAATAAATGTTCTCCAAATTTCAATTTTTTTAATCTATTATAATCCCTAAATCCTTTTCTTCATTCACTTTCTGAATTACAGTTTGGTACAGTTCATCTATTTACAGGTTAAATTGATTATATATATATATATATATATATTACACACGCACTGTACCACTAAAATAGTATATACTTATATAGAATAGTGTTAAAGCTTTAGATAATTGTAATATGATAAGGGTGCAGGTTGAAGGAAAATGAAGGCATGTAATTGCGTATTGTCACAAGGAATATTTTCATTAAAGTATTTAAAACTTATATACGTCTTTAAAATACGAGAGAAATATTGAAACACTTGAAGGAATGCGATTACAATCGATGTATCAGTGTTGATGTGTAACTCAATCTATTATCACGATACAACCATGTCGACATACCGAAAAATCTGACCATAACAGGGCATGTTATTTAATATAGTCAGAGATAAATTACATAGAGGCTTTGGAAAATAAATAGCAGTAATGTATTTTGGATATATCAATGTAACCGATTCAATATCTATTATATGTATTTGAAAATGGAAATGAACTTTTTATTTTAAACATAATTACAAGAAACAAGTTAGAGTAAAAATATCATTAATAGACAAACAGACATTTATATGCTGTAGACGATTTTCAAAAATAAATTACTCACCAGTCCATAAGACAATCCATAGAATTCCTAAAAATGTAAATTGTTTCAGCATGTTGGAAAATTTAATGAATGACAAGTGCAGTTGTTTCGTGTGCCAATGTCCCAAGCCCCCGGTATGTTTTTCCACCGGCCTGACAACGACGCCAAGCCACAACTTTTGAAGAAGGGGAATCCCAATGGCGTTATTTCAACCAATGAAAAATGAACACGAAAGCTTTATGGGCCAATGAAATTTGAACAAGTCTAGCCTCGTTTTATCAACTTGTCTTTTATTTATTGGATGAGAGAAGTATTGATAACAAACGTATAATATGAATTTTCAAAATATTTGATCTATGATTTTGATTTATGTTAGATAAGTAAAATAAATAAATAAATATAATAATCATATACAGAACGTCTTAAATAATACATAATTTCTGTATTTAGTTTATTCTTTTTCAACAACAAAAAAATTATTCCAGAAATTTCAGCCTAAATATCTATTATTGTAAAATCAATTAAAGGAAAATAAGTCAACAAAATTACTTTAAAAAATAGTAATGATTTATTTTGTCTACGTACAACAGAAAGTTTTAAAGTGTTATGGTTAATTGAATTCTCCAGACAAGTATCTTACTTGACTTATTGTATCAAAGGGGTTAATAAGCAAAAATGACCCTTGCAGGATTAAAATACAGAAAGAAAATGCTGTAAAATTAATAATGTGATAAATTTTGCCCATCATTTTACATTTTGTGTAACTTAATAATTCAATAAGGTCATTCTTTGAGTACATTTTACATTTGGTTAATCTATTTGAAGCAGTGAATTGGCAGAGCCATTAGAGTGTTGGATAGAATACCTGGTGATATTTGTTTTGGCTCACTGTGCTCTTAGTTCAAATCCCATGGAGGTCAACTTTGCCTTTCATTCCTTCAAGCAAGTGTTTCAGATAAATAAAGTACCTGTCTAAGACGGTGGACTAGTGGAATTGTTAGAGCGTTGGATGGGGTACCTTGCGGTATTTGTTCCTACTCTTTGTGTTCTGAGTTCAAATCCTGCCGCGGACTACTTGGGTGGTAACCCTATTTAACACCACCACCTGGTCCTTGGGTGTCTTTAGTGGAGTTCACTAAATTCAGGCCAGGTCTCTAGTCTGAATATACCTTCCTCCCTCGTCCCACCAGTCTCAGAGGCCCTGAAAAAGGGTGATGGGAACTGACCTTCCCTCTTGACTAAGCAATAAATTTAGATAGATCTTTGTATCTTTGAGAGCATGGATGACTGGGTCAATAGGGTATCATACAATTATGGTAGGGTCTTACATATTTAATATAGTGAGTTGAAAAACTTCGATCGACTGGGATTATCTAGGAAATTAGTAGACAAAAACTCCTTCTATGGGTGTTTAACATCTAAAATCAACAAGCAACTCCAATATGATCAGTTGATTGAAATATTTGGACAGTATAGCAAATGCAGTAGTCTATCTTTTTTTTTATTAAAATTTTTTTTTTTTAATAACTTAGTCAGAGGAGGAAGAACAACACCCATGCCCCTTTTCAGGGCCTCCATGAGTGGTGAGAGGAAGAGAGGATGTTATATTCAGACCAGAGACCTGGTCTGAATACTTGTAACAGAGTGGACTCTGCTAAAGGCACCCAAGGGCCAGGTGGTGGTGTTACACTAGGTGAAAAATTAAGTCTTCCTCACAATTATAGGAATGGTCCCTCTGATGGGCTTCTATACAGTTTCTGTCAACCAAATTTCACTAACAAGGCTTTGGTCAGTCTGTGATTATGGTAGAAGACACTTGCCCAAGGTACCATGCAGTGGGATTGAAACTGAAACCCTGTAGCCGCAAAACGAACTTCTTAACCATACAGCCATGTCAGCATCCATAAGTAGTGTGTTGTGCCCTACTGTTTTTCTTTTTTATTATTTTATATCACTTAGTCAGGAGGGAAGGCTGCACACCTTTTTCAGGACCTCCAAGACTTGTGGGAGGAAGGGAGGAAAGTATCCTCAGAACAGAGACCTGGCCCGAATGCTTACAACAGAGTGGACTCTGCTAAAGGCACCCAAGGGCTAGGTAGTGGTGTTAAACCAGGTGATGGATTAAGTCTACAACCCAAGTAGGCCATGGCGGGATTTGAACTCAGAACACAAAGAGTCAGAATAAATACCACGAGGCATCTTGTCTGATGCTCTAACAATTCCACTAGTCCACCACCCTAGACTGGTACTTTATTTATCTACTCCAAAAAGATGAAAGGCAAAGTTGACCTTGGTGGGATTTTGTGAGTTTATGTGTGTAGCAATAGGCCCATTCCATAATTTAATAATTATGATATTATATAACTGACTTTTTCTTTATAAAATCTTAAAAGAAACGTGAAAACATGGCTGCTTAATGTATTTCAATAAATCAACATAACGTGAACAAGTTTTGCTGAATATCTTTTAGAATACTAGAAGCTAAAACCAAATAGACACATTCACATACACACAATATCTCATGAATTTATTATATTTTCATTTTCATATACAATTTTTCATGGATTTCTATATATATTATCTATTTTCCTGTTTTTCAAGATTTTATACCTTTAACTCATATAATTATTAGATTGGTAATTGAAAATTATTGCAAAGACCTTGATAATAATGTATTAGCAAGGGGAGCAGCAGAGAGAAGAAAGTTTGCCAATGTTCTGCAGCGGGAAGATCAGATGATTGAGGTATTCCGG
>JAOPJM010000001.1:12797297-12816840 GCA_027124095.1 Muusoctopus leioderma
ATATATATATATATATAATATATATATATATACATATGTGTGTAATCTATTTCGAGTATGTGACTTAGTATTGGAATGTTATTTGTAGTTTTTCCCCCCTTTCTCTAATATTATTTGTGGCTCACTATTCTGCTTGGCAGATTAATTTCTCTTCTCAGTAATTAAGCCACTGACCTTTATGTCGGTAATGATGTTCATACAACAAATAATGTCGGGGCTATAACACCTGATACAAACATTGCTGAGGAACTTAATTTGTGGCTGTTAGTGTACATGTTAGTGCATTTATATATTTAACCTCAATGATGTGACTGTATTATGGTGCAAGTGTCTGTGTGTGTGCGTGCGTATGCGTATATGTGTTGATGTGTATGTGTGCTTTGCCACGGGCGTTGTATATGTATTTTTGTGTGTGTGTGTGTGTGTGTGTATGTGTATGTGTGCTTTGCCATGGGCGTTGTATATGTATTTGTGTGTGTGTGTGTGTGTATGTGTATGTGTGCTTTGCCATGTGCGTTGTATATGTATTTGTGTGTGTGTGCGTGTAAATATATTTTTATGAATTTTTATCTGTGTGTGTGTGTGTATGTATGTGTGGTTAAGAAGTTCGCTTCGCAACTACGAGATTTCGAATTCGATCCCACTGCGCGCCATCTTGGGTGAGTGTCTTCTGCTATAGCCGTGTAAGTGAAATCTGGTAGACGGTCACTGTATTGAAAACCGGTCGAGGGCGGGAACGTTCTTGTTCTTGGGTGGTACACTTAATCCATTGCCCAGTTTAACGCAACCACCTGGCCCTTGGGTGCCTTTAGCAGAGTTCACTCTGTTGCAAGCATTCGATTCATGTCTCCAGTCTGAGGATAACTTCCTCCCTTCCTATCATAAGTCTCAAAGGCCTTGGGAAAAGGTCATTGGCACTGCCCTTCCTCTCTGACTAAGTCACGTGGAAAAAAGTTTGTATGCGAATGTATGTACATATGTGTGTGTATATATATTTATATTTGCATGTACACCGTGTGTTAACCTTTATGCGGATATGTGTTCATTATTAAGCATACCTACCTATGTGTGTGTGTGACTGTCTGTGCGAGTTAGCTTTAGCATATTGGCGTATTAATTTGCATATGCGTGCCATATGTACGTATAGTTGTATAAGTATTTCAGTGATTGTGAAAATTTGTTTTAGTATCCTGGTGTGGTTGTGTAGTTAAATGTCTGAGCCAATGTGTTGATGTGAGTGAATCCTAATGAGTTTGTGAAGGTGTAAATGTTATTGTAAGCGTGCTAGTCAGTATTTGTTAGTGGATTGTGTATATGTGTGTGCCCGCATTTACTGTGTATTTAATTGTCTGTGTGGTGTATGTGTGTGTTATAGTGTTTGGGTTACTATGTTTTTCTGCGTTTATCTTTGCTTATGTTAGTGTATGTGTTTGTGTCAGTTGGCAAATTAGTGTGTTTTAGTATATGAACTGTTGTGTTAGTGCCGTGTTTCTTAAGGTGGGTATTAGTGGAGGTATGTGTAATTTACTTTGTGTGTGTGTGTGTGTGTTCGAGTGAGAGAGCGTATACATGAACGAATGTGTGTAGACACATAAAAGGCTGAAGTTATAGTCCACTTCATTATTTGCTAAAGTAGGCAGGAGAAACGAGATACATAAAAGTGGTCGTCAATTTACCTTTACTGACAGTTGTTAGTAGCACCTGGCGACAACATTACCCACCCCCTCACTCATTATCGCCCACACTCTTTTCCATCCACCTCTAGTTACTTCCTTACACACTTCAGTTTATCGCTATCTATCCCTCTACTAAAAGTAGTACAACCAACACTAAAGAGAGTTTTCAAAGACGGTTAACAAATAAACCATAAGATGAGCCAATATTTGTTGTTTACGTTAGTGGCTAAGGAGTAGGCAAGGTGTTTCGCTTTCTTTCCCTCTCAAATCCTTTCATGTCTGTATACTATTCACAACGGCTGGCTCAATCAGACTCTGTTAAGCTCCACAGCTGCTCAAGTTGTCCAAAGGTAAAAAAGAAAATGGAACTAGCTGCGAATAGCTGTTAAGAAGTACTAGGTACCCAGCAATGGAGCATATTCACGCATTTCGAATACACTGGAAGCACAGCGTTAATAAACTTTTAAATTAAGTGAAGCACAGAGTTGAATGTACATTATGCATATATGCACAAGGAAGACCATAATCCAGTACTGTCATCCTTTTTGGCGTGACACTTACAAGAGAGTGTGCAACTGTTCAAATACACACACACACACATATATATATATATATATATATGCACACGTGTCCAGTAAAAATACATCCGGCGCACTTCTTAAAATATTAAACTGGTTTGGAATTGAAGCATGCTGGAACACTGAATACGTCAGATGCACATATGAGATAGCAGGTAACATTTCTTTAGAAATAAAGTAAGGAGAAGAAAGAAAGAAAGAAAAGAAAAACAAACATAAGTTTCACATAACTGGATTTGATTAAAATGTGATATATGTGAGAAAATATTACTCTTGAGGCAGAATTTCGAAAAGTTTCTATGTTTTATAACTATGCTAAAACTATGCTTATTTCTATGCTAAAAGAATTCCATTCTAAACAGCTGATTAGATAATGTTAGATACTCGAACGAAATTTAGTCTGCTACAATAATAGAAAGCAATTAAGTTGATCTATTCCGTACTTTACACAATTGTCAATAAATATAGTAAACTATTTTAAAAGAAATAATACAGAAATCATCTAAATTTACGGAACTCTCTACAGTTTTTCGAGAGATACATTGGATCTTAAAATACATATGATAAGGTATTTACAAAAGTTGACAAATAATTTTTTTTTGTTTTGATTTTGAAGACTTCAAGTCCCTCCTCGTCTTTATAGACATATATTTGGATATGGATAAAACTAAGGGAATAACGAAGTAAATATAAACAAATAAATTTCAAGAAGGTGACAATATATTGAATGAGAAAGAATTCCGACAGCTCAGTTGATATTATCAAGAATCAGTAAATATTGGGCAATGTACTCAAATGATATTCCAGGTAAGTCATCATTTATTTATTTAAACACCCCACCCACACACAAAGACTAATCTAAATACATGTTAATATCATATTATCCAGCAGTTATCCAGAATTCTCATTGTTTTGTAGTTTTGACCAATCTGCAAAAATACTCGAAATATTATGTAAATGTTTACTTTAACACTAACTCGGTTATTATTTTCTTGTTCTTTTTATAACATTTTCATAACATTTTCTTGTTCTTTTCATAAAATTATTTAAAAAAATATTTATTTGTAAAATATAATTTTTAAAAATTACAATTTTTCCGACTCTGTACAAAACCTCAGATTTAGGGAGGGGAAATTGGGTGTTGTGATGTAAATGAAGTGAAATTGCTACAACCTAGTATCTAAACATGGTCAGGAACTTCGCTCGCTGGGAGCTTACCTCTGCTGTAAAGTAGTCACCGTTGGAGGATAATTTCTGTTGACTCGTTTGTAATTTCTATCGCGGTGTTTTTAACTGCAAAGTTTTGTCTGAATTTCTGTGATGAGGAATTATCATTATTATACACTGGTTTATTCAGACTAGTGTCATCCTCATCTTGGTGGTTATAATCATAACGTTTCGGCTGTTGTACTCTCCGGCTTTCTTCGGGTGTTTATTGTATTCGGTAACTCTCTCGGAATTTGGAACCGAACCCTTTGTTCAAACAATGGGGGAAAATAGTCCTCATTTCGTTTACCATATCCTCGTATTAGTTATTAGTTATTTGTGATGCCGCCTGCTCGTTTCGCTTACACTAGAGTATATATAGATACACTAACCCAACGTTAGTCAAAATACTGCTACGATCTGTCTACCTTGCATTAGAGGCATGTCGGAAAAAATTCAGTTCTGTGGTCCGTACAACATCCAAATGCAGGTCTACCCTTCGGGTATATCTCTTCCGTACAAAGCCTTCATCAGAAAAGATCATGACCAAGATCTGTATGTATTCCATCCCATGCAGTTGTGGCAGGGAATATAAAGTTAAGACCATCGCAAAGCCGTAATCCCTAGGGAGATTGATACATCAGGCATAGTTGACCATTTGTGGAGGAAAAGGGGGATTCACCAACCCCTGTGGAACAAAGTCAAGATAATAGATAGGGAACAACACTGGAAGATAAACGATTGAAAGAAACAGCGCATATAATTGGCTCTGATAACCTCCTATGTAGGCGTAGCATATGAGAGCCTTTAATTAACAAAGAAAGAGCATTAAACATAAGACCTTAATTTTAAAATAATAAGTTAGGTTTAAAGCTCATTATTTCTATCAACTAATTGTCCTATAGAACAATAGCATAGCCAATAAAAGCGTTGGCTAAGTGTGTTAGTTTAGCTGGTGAGTTCAATCCCTGGGCAATATATCTATATACTCTAGTTTAAGCAGAATGAAAAAGTGACATCACTAATAACTTATACGAGGATATCCCGGATATGGACAACGGAATGAGAAGGGGTTTGAACAAAGGGTTCGGTTCAAAATATCGGGAAAGTTACTGAACACACAACAGACACACGAAGAAATCCGGATCGTACAACGGCCGAAATGTTGTGATTATAATAACCAAGACGAGGACACTAGTCCGAATAAACCAGTGTATAACAACTGCAAAGTGTTTGTACCTCGCGCTTTACATTTATAATCTACTACGTAAGAACAATAATCGTTACGTTCTCAATATCATTAATGTCATAACACTATCGTAGTGAAGGACCGTTACATGTCTACTTTTGAACATTGTTTTCTCTTAGAATAATGCTTCTTGTTGGTCGTCCTTTATTGAGTATATCGAGTATATTATAATAATGCTTCTTGAGTATATTGATTTTGTACATAGAATGCTGTAACATTCATGCCTTTCTCAAGAGTATTAATGATGTAAGTGAAGTAAAATTGTTTCAACTGGAATTTCAAACCAGTTTGCAGATTCGGACTGCCGGGGTCTTATTTCTTACCCGATGGTGTTTTCCGGTAATATTAGACTGATTCAGGCAAATATTTATTTAATGAAAGTAACCTGATCTAAAAATTATTACTCTTCTACTCTACTAGTACAGCTGATGAATGTGGCTAATTTGTTTTCTTCAATATGTTAAAATAAAATTTCTTAGTAGAGTATTAGAAGAAAAGTTTTGATTTTCGTAATGTCTAAATAACCAAAATTGATTTGACTGTAGAATGTTTCTCAACTCCTTACAATCTATTTGAGATTAACTGATGTCAGTTAACTTAATTGTTTGCTGTTACTTCTATTCAAAACCAGTCATCTCGATAGATTAGTAACAAGTGTTTCTTGAGCTGATGTCTAATAATTAATTACTGCAATTTATGGACAGTAATAATTAATTGCAGTAATTTATGTTAACTGACCAGTTTGATCCAAGGACAGTCTCATTTCAAATTACAAAATCAACGTCCGTTGGCTGGATCACAAGCAAATCTTCAATTCGTGTTTCTTATTAGTTGATGAGAGCCTCTGAACGAGAGCTGTAATTAAATTAGACAAATTAATGGATTGAATGCAGCCAGAGCGTGGCAAAGTATAACACTGAAACAGTAGAACTCGAGGAAACTAGTAATTGTTTACGTCGGAAAATAGTAAGTACAAACAAAAATCACAAAGGGGAATAAATTACTTTGCCGTGAGGAAGAAGAAAAGTCTTCCCGATGAAAGGCTCTGCCTGAAACGTTAGACTTTTACCTCATGGCAAAGTAAAGTATAACACACTTTAGGTCTTGTATGAAACATTTATTTTCTGAAATTATTCCATGACATAATTACATATTTCTTTTTATTAGCTTCAGTATCAAATTTTTTTTTGTAGAGATATATAACCAACCGAATCGATCTCTAGTAAATCACTAGTATTTACTATATCGACCCTTTATGGAAGAAAGGTAAACTCGACTTCGGCGGGAATTGAAATTAGTATTTAGAAAGATGAAACTAAAGACTGTACAGGATTTATAGTGACGGCTCCACCGCTTCCACCAACTAGTCTTGTTTAGAATATAATTGTGTACATTGGCACAAGGCTACATATTTTTAAGAGTGGAATATGGCCAACTAAATCGATCCCAGCACATGAAACTATCTTAGTACATTCTTGGTACTTATCATGTCGATGCTGAATGGATGAAAAACAGCCAGTACCTGTGGAATTTGAATTCAGAACATGACGACGGACTAAGAATTGGGAGACATTTAGTCTGGTGTTCGACCGTTTTGCCATTTCACCATCTCCTCTACATTGTAATATAAGGATATTTATGGGATTTTTGTACGATCCACTCTGTCTATAAACCTCTCAAATTGTAGAAAACATTGTTGTATACTTTACTTTTGAGCATCATTCACTAAACAATAAGATTGTTTCTTTTAGCATAATGCTTTTTGTTGGTTCTCCTTTATTGTGTATATTGATTTTGTACATAATTACAAATAGGATGTAGTAACATTCCTGTCTTTCAAAAGAATATTTATGATGTAAGTGAAGTAAAATGACTCCAACTGGAATTTCAAACAAATTACTTGTAATTACATTCCAGAGTATCTTTCTGGTTGTAGCAGTTAATAAGTAATTCACACTTTAATAGATTTTTTTGTTTCTAGTTTCACTTACCACTGAGTCTGGTGACTCAGGAATTATTTATTAGAACCATCAACTTGTAAAATTCTTAATATGTTCTGGTAATATTAGTCTGTATCAGTTAGAGTCATAGAGGCAACGCAACACAACGCACGACATCCCTCACCCGAACCCCTTTGGCTGCTCTTCTAGTCAGCTAGCTGGTCGGAGGTCCACCGGTCGGAGGTCCACCAGTTTTAAGTCGTCTACCCCCAGGTAGTAAATGTGTTTCAGCCCAGAACTGTCTGAGACAGCTAAGCGGATGAGTGGAACCATCCTCCTAGGCATGTCTCTTCACATACCCAACGAAAGCCGATAACCCTCAAATACCCAAGTTGTTTTTTTCCTGCAACAGTACAAGCAAGAACACTTCCTACAATTGCTGAAGACACTCACCATCACCAACAGGGAGGTTTTCACTGCATGACTACCATAAAAAGCAAAATATGCATTTTTGCATCGCACAGTCTGCAAACTAACTTGCTTGCAAAATTAAATTAGAGCCTTCTGGCCCCTTACCAAGAGGATATTTATTAACTTTGCGGAATCCTCAATTAAGAAGGCTCAGTCAGAACATTTTCGGCTCACTCTGCTTTCAATTCTACTCTGCACACACTAAACAAAACTCTTCTAAAACTCTCCTTTTCCACACCTCAGTCTCACTCCCACATACACATAATCGCAATGGTAAAATTTCCTCAGGCCAACAAGGGAACATCTATGCGGTCACTCAACCTACTAGAAATAGCGGTCAAATCTCCCTTAAACTATACCCTACCGTCCCTTCCTACACTCTCAAACAATGAGCTCCAGATCTAGTTCCTATCATCGCCAAACTCTTCAATCTCTCTTTCTCTCTCTGCAGGAGTTCATCTCAGTCTTTGAAAATACTCTACAGTGTGTCCTATCCCTCAAAAGGACAATCTCTCCGACCCTACAAACTACGAACATATCGTAATCACTTCCAACATCTCACAATTATGGAAAAAGTTGTCAACAATTACCTCCTTCATTACCTTGAGTCTATCTCCATCATTGGTGACCCACTATACGGCTTCCGTGGATTCAGATTTACTGGAGACCTGCTCTCACTTGTCACTCACTGGTGTTTCTTCGCTCGGGAGAACTTCGGTGAAAGTAATGTCGTTATACTTAGCATCAGTAAAGCCTTCGACCATGTATCGTATGAGAATCTCCTAGCTAAGTTGTCTGCCTATGGTCTATATCGTTGTGTCGTTTCTTGGATCAGAAGCTTCCTGTCAGATCATTGCAGCCTGTGTCAATGGGACTCTCTCTGGCACACAGTTTTATTAACTCTGGCGTACTTCAATGTTAGGTAATGTCTTCCACACTCTTCCTTCAGTACATTAACAACCTAAGATTCAATCACTACACATATCAAGAAAACAATCTTGTACCTCACATTCTCTAGTCATAAATAAAGCACTAAAAATCCCGCAATATCAGTATAAATACTAGGCGTCACAATCTCTGATGATCTGTCATAGCAGCACCACATATATAACATTGCCAGAACTGCATCCCAAAGACTAGGATTCCTCTTGAGAGCCAAGAAATATTTCAACCCTGATTAGTTGTTGACCCTCTACAAAGCTCAAGTAAGGGCCACACTGGAGTACTGCTTACATCTATGATACAGTGCTGCTGCTATTACACACACTAACATCCAAGACTGAATCCAGAAGAACACTATTCAACTGACTGGCAAAGATTCAATCACCAATAGGCTTCAACCACTAGCTCACAGATGCGCTGTTTATTCTCTCTGCTTCTACTAGAATGGTTTCTGCTTCTCTGAACTCGCTAGCTACATACCTTCTTATCATAGGCCCACTTGTCCTTCCTGTATTTCCTCCTCCCGTCTCCCTTACTGTATCCCACCTCTCAGACCCCGCAATAAACACTTCTCTCAATCCTTTCTCCCCAGAACTATGGCCATCTGGAATTCTCTTCCCTCACACGTTTTTTTCCTGTAGACTTTGTCCTACAGATGTTCAAGCTGAACATCAACCGCATCAATCTCAACAGTGTGGGAGGACCTGTAAAGGTCATTGATACTGTCCCTTCTCCCCTAACTATCTTATAAAAGAACTGTAATTTACAAATGGAGCAACACATAACAGAATGACTACAATATTGAAGAATAATGTTTCTAGATAACTTTTGTTACATAGAAATGTAACTACAAACTCATTGTGAGACCGGTAGATGACAAGAGTACCAGGTGAAATTAAAAGAATCATTTTGATACTGTCATCAACAAGGAGAATGAGTTGCCCTTCGTTTTAAAATGTTTTAATCAACCTATTTCAGTTCCTTGTGCTGAATAATTAAACGAAGGTTTTAGTTTTCTATTATAATTCCATTTACTTTTAGGTTAGGATGCTTTATAGAAATATTAAATCGACTCTTGTACTTGACCGGTACTTTATTTTATCAACTCCGGAAGGATGAAAGTCAAAGTGAACTTCGGTGGGATTTGAACGTAAAGGGCTGTAACTAAATACCATTGTGATTTTGCCCGGCGCTCTAAAGATTCGGCCAATCCACCACCTAACGTATTATGATTGATTATATAAAACAGAACAAAATTACTTCTGTGTTATATTTGAATTAGTAATACAGTACGTGAGGGTCTCGATGCTACATAATTTGACGATGATGGGTAGCTCGTATATGGTATTACAAAAACACTGAAAATTTAAAAGGTTTAAGTTCGTTAATCAACATTAAATATTATCATTAAAAGAAAAATAGGTTCGAAATGCTTCAAGTATATTTCTAAGTGATATAGCTTAAATGAGTTCAGGAGAGAATGGTTCCCATATAACTGAGATAATTTTAATTTGGATTCTTGTCATATTGGAAAAAAATAGTTTCTCTGATTTGTAAGCAATGATGTTTTCATATTCTGGTTTTACATTTGCGAAAGAAAACAATTACCCTGGAATAAACATATCTGCTTAGATTGAAAATTTTATATTTGAAGTTTACTTTAGTTACGAAATATGAAACAGTTTAGGAAATGTTACAAAAAAATGAATTATCTGTTTTGATAGGAATAGCTTCATTTGGAATTGACTGAACTTTATGTTCATTGATTATAAACAATGACTTTTTAAATGAATCATATTAAAGTGATCTCTCTTTTATCAAACGCAGATAAGGTCATTTTTAGGTATTTGAAATTAAGAATGAATGAAAAAAATGCTCTAAATTTAAGCTCCCATGATAATTTATTTGAAGATTTATAGATTTATTACAAATAATGTTTTCTACTCATTATCCCGTATGCTTTATGTTTAATTTGGACACAAATAAACTTGTTTAGACCGAGGTCAGTCCTAATAGAGTAGACCTATGATCAAAGACGTTCCATTCGTGGCCATCTCGTCTTTTTGTGCGTCCAAAGTGTTCTTCCTTTTTTAAAGACAGTGGAGAGTGATTTGAGGGAGATTTGGTTGCTATTTCTAGCAGGATGAGCGACTGCATGGAGAGTCCCTCGTTTGCTGACCAGCTAGGATGTTTCAGAGCACTATATCTACATTTCTTTCATAGGATTCGTTCAACAAAGTAAAATACACTCACTACTAAAGCAATGTCAAATTTCATAGGTTTTTTTTCCCCCCAACCTCCTGAAGTAATAATATAATGCATATATATTAATGTTTATAATTGTTATGTGTTTTGTATTATGTACTTCGTCCTTAAACATATTTACTTGTTAATATATTACTATATTTCTTCTTTATTATATTTTAACTTTTGAGTAAAGTAAAACCTTTTCAATTGGTATTCTACATCTCAATTTATTTCACTAAAATGCTTCTTGAGAAAATGTCTTTTTACAGATATACTCTTTTACACTTTTACTTGCTCCAGCCCGTCGGTTGCGGCCATGCTTGGCACTGCCGTTATAAAAATGTTTACAGCACCAAGGTTTCCCAAGCGGTCGACGTTGCTTAACTTCGGTGATCGGACGAGAACCGTTGTTTTCATCGTGATATGGCCGTAAGCAATATTTGCATTAGCTGCCGTGACTAGGATTCGAACCTGGGTTACCACAGCCACAGCGTGAGATCCTAACTACTAGATGATCATGGCTATCAGATGATGAATTTTCCAAATTTTTCGGCACCTCATCAAGAAAAATCAATCTTTTAATATTCTGTTCTCACATAATTTCATTCGTCCGTATCATTCTTCTCTCACAAGAATATACGGGTATTTTTTTTGTTTTCGTTTTTATAGTTTATTTCAAACAAATATTTCTACTACTATATTTATATCAACTGTGATCTTTGTCGATATCTGAAGACGGTACCTACTCCTTTGTAAATGTGTCCAAGTTTAATTAGAGTGTAAAATCATTTTGTACACATACCAGACAGTGAAGTTATGTCACAGTAATTCTATATATTTTATATAAACAGGGTTCTGTCTGTATAACATCTTCCTTTAGTCTTTAAAACATGATAAATATTGATGATGTAGCTTTTATACCATTGTCATCTGATATTCGTTTTCAGATGTAAACAGTGAATCGTTGTCCTGCTCATTGTACTGAACGACGAAAGAAATGATCGAGTTGTTAGATTGGGTTTTTTTCAAAGGTTTTATCAACTTTATTCTACATCAAGTTCGTGTAGCTTCTTTTCTGAATTTATTTCACTCAATAATTTCATTAAGGAGAAACTCCATCACCCGGCTCGGTTTGAAATTTATCCAAATTCTCTTTCATCTACAGAATGGAAGCACTGGCTGCGCAGCTTCAATAATTATATCACTGAATGTGGTACAAAGGCACAAAATGAATATGGCACATTTGAAAACTAGGCTTCTTTTACAATTCATGAGCATATTATAGTTTGTCAAACATTTGAAGATGCTGTCAACATAATCAACGAACTTTATGTTAAACCAAATGAAGTCTTTGTTCATCTATTAGCAACTAAACGACAACAGCCACATGAATCTCTCGATGAGTTTCTACATTCACTTCAAACACTCAGCAAAGATTGTAATTTTTGAGCAGTCACAGCAGAAAAGTATTGTGAGGAGTTGATACATGATTCAATCATCAGTGGTATGTCGTCATCATCACTCATCCATCAACATCTTTTATAAAATAGTACACTAATTCTACGTGCAGCACACAATAAAGCCAAGTCTCTCGATCTTGCTCAAAAGACTAGTGACGTATGAATTGCCTCGTCTTGCTGCCACTACACCAACAATTGCTGAAACAATAATATACTATTGCTGCAACTCACTCTTTCAAATCTAAATGCTGCTACAACAGGAAATATTGTCTTGCCCGTGACGCTGATTGTAATATCTATGGGAAGAAAGTTCATTTTACTTAAGGTATGCATGTCTAAAGTCAACGACAAAAATCGTGATGGAAGACAAACTACAGCTGCTAATTTTGTACCTACGCTTGTGCACTTAGTATTATTGTGCCCCGATGTTTATCCTTTGTTAGAGAGGAGGTGATTATCAACAATTATGTCCTTTTTACACTCATTGACCCTGTTAGTTTTCACAGTTTTAAGCTCAGATGCAGTAGACAAACTTTCTATTAATTCACAACCAGCTTTGCGTGACATTTGTATAGCACAAACTGATTTAAATGTTAAACTTATTGGTACTTACTTGCACTGTTGATACAGAACTGAAAGGCCAGCATTATCCCTTCACTAATATTAGTGTCCTTAAAAACCTATGTAGCGATGTTATTCTTGGTGAAGCTGTTCAGAAGCAGCATAACCGTGTCATTATTGAATATAGCAGTTTCTCATCCTATCTTATTATAACAAATCCTAAACGTCATTGTGTAGTTGCAACACACAATTGCTTGGCTTTCATCTCCCGGTAAAGTTCTATTATGCCGATTTGTTCGAGAGAATAAGAATGATCCATATGTTGATGAGGTAAAATTAACTGAAGCAAATCCACTGTATGTACAAATGGTAGAGAATCAACGGTATCATTGCGTGATCTTGCACAATGTCCACTACCTAATAATACTGATATTTCTACAGAATCGCCTTTTAATAATGCAACATCCTCGATACAGGAACTGCTACATCACCACAAATAATTCAAATTTTCCTTTTCAACTGGTTACGTCACCCGAGCAAAAAAAGTTAACTGGAATTCGAAAGTCAACTCTAATATCCCAAGGCTCCTGACAGATTTGGATAGTGATGGTCTTTTAACAACAAGGGAAGAAGAGAATACACATATGTTCATTTAGTATTTATAATTGTTATATGTTTTTTAAACATATTTAGTTCTAGTTACTATATTACTATATTTCTTCTTATATTATATTTTAGCTTTTGAGTGAAATAAAGCCTTTTCAATTGGTATTCTACACCTCACCTACTATCCGAAATTGTTGTCACGGTTCGACTATTCCGATATAGAACGTTAAAATGAGCATAAAATTAAAATGAATATTTCTTTTTAGAAAGACTGCTGTAAAACAACGTCTGCAAAAACAACTCGGAGTATTCAGAGAAAAATCCTAGAAGGATTTAGCTTCAAAATATTGTAAATGTAAACTAGCCTATGTTTAAGTTTTCCTGCTATAACCACTGCTCTTTTTTTTCTCTCCAACAACGTAAGATCTACTTTTGTTGCTATAGCTCTCACGGATTAGTAACACGTCGGGAGGATTTTCATATAGCCTTTATTTCTTTAGCTTACCCGAGAAATACCTTTGAAATATTGCGGTAATATTTGGCTATTTATTTACCTGAGAGTGAGATCTCTCCCTCATACAATGGGTGACAGTTTAACTTAATCGGCAACTATTTAACTTATACATAGACAGTTGTTTAAAAATCCCACCACGACAAAAGTTTTGAGCTTTCCATTTTCCTTTTAGCGATTTCATTTAAAAAAAATTTTTTTTAATGTTTGGGAAATATTTAAATAAGATGCTCTGTATGGAAGACAAATAATACTAAACACAGAGAGAAAGCTAAAAGGTAAAATAAACAAAATAATAAGTTCTGAAGACTAAAAAAGTGATGTATCGTTATAATAAACGTGAGGTGTAACAAACAGTAAAAGCTTTGTCTAGAAACAACATAAATTATAATAAAATCAAAGACATTTTATAACTGGTGTGAAGTATATAGAAAGCCGCCGCCACCGCTGCCACTGATGATGATGATGATGATGATGATGATGATGTATGTAGATTGCGCAGCTACTGCTTCTATTTACCAATGTATGTCGCTTCAATCTTACCAGCATGGGAGGGCTTAAAAAAGGTCATGGGAAATACCCCTTCTCCCCTAAGATGATAAGCGTATATTTTCTTAGATTTAGAAAATGACATTCTGAATCAACAGAAAAGAAAGATTTTGGTTGTTTTTTTTTAAAGTCTAGTCAGTTTTCTGGTTGTATGTGGCATACGTTCTATGTTCAGGACCACACTGTTCTATACATCTTTTCGCGTGAGTATTACAAACTGGTATTGGATAAAACTTGAATCATTTCCTGAGGGTAGACTGTAAGAAAAATCCCTGGAATTAATAATTTTTGAAAATCAGGACAAGAGATTTGAAGTATACACCTTCTTTTATTGGTAACCGATATTGGCTGATCAATGTGGAGGATGTAAAGGGGAATTTAATGGCACTACAAGTACAAGTTTTGAAACAACGTATTTCTTAAGTTACGTAGAGTAGAGTAAGAGTCACTGATCAGTTGGTTGTGTGTGTGTGTGTGTGTGTGTGTATACACACACACACACACACACACGCACACACGCACACGCACACGCACACGCACACATATATATATATATATAGGAGAGAAACGTATATTTGTGCCCTCGAAACGGTTGCTGTAGGAACCCTATCATTTCTGATTTCATGGTGTTTAGTTTGGGACAGTGATTATTTATTCATTTGTTGATATTGTTTATAATGGCTGGTAGACAGATTCTAAGTTAATGTGGAGCGATGCAAGAAGCATGGCGACGGGTGTCATTTTGGAGGTAGGGGTGTCGAGACGGGGGATGCAGCTTGGATGAGAAAGGAGAGCGACGTTACCCATATCAATATAGCTGAGCTGGAAGCAGTAACGAAAGGTCTCAATTTGGCTCTGAAGTGGAGGTTGCAAGACATTAAAGTCAAGACCAATTCAGCTACGATGTTTCCGTGGGTCAAATCTGTGATAACGGGAGAGAAGAGGGTGCGGACTAAAGGGCTGCAGAAATGCTCATCAGGCGTCGTTTGAGGATTCTTGGCAAGCTGATCCGTGAATTTGACTTACAACGGAGAGTAAGTTTTGTGCCCTCAGAGAAAAATAGGGCAGACGTCCTCATTAGCGTGTGGAAGGCCTGGCTAAAGATGCCAGAAGATTAGAAGGCCGTCTAGAAGGTGGTGTCCAGAAGGTGGTGTCCAGAAGGTGGTGAGAGTGTGTGACAGGTGCCAATCGATCGACCTCGCGCCAAGTGCGCATGATAAGGGAGAAATTCAGGTTACAAGGCACTGGAAAAGGCTGGCAATTGATATTATACATTGCACAACTGTTAATTGTATTGTGGGACAGCTTGAGAGTTTGAGGATCATCTGCATAGCAATGCACATTGAAATCAAAGTCGGCAAAGTAGCTGTGAGATAACAAATGTATATTTTGAATAGGACAGGAGCCAGCCCACAGTCCTAGAGTAATCCGCATGTTAGTGCAAACAGCTCTGATTTTACTTGATTAATTCATGTTATTTATGTATAGCCTTTATATAAGTGGCGAACTACTGAAGGCTGAGTTGACCAGATTGTGCAAATCTTCCAAAAGAATGCTGCAGATAGATCTAGTAGCGGGAGATATGAGAGGAGAAAGTAGATATTATTATGAAAATATCTGTGGCTATCTTTGTCCAATCTGAGTAGTACAGTCTCTCAACAATATTCCTCTTGTACTCTAACTACTTTGGAGAATGTAGGATGATCAGCAAGACAACAAAGTACAACTTCCTCAATGGTTTTCCATAAAAGAGACACAAATGATTGGGCGATAAATAGTCAGAATTTCAGTATTAAGATTAGGTATATTTGAGATAGGAGTGCTTGTCGGATCTTCCAGATCTTCTGCTGTGTCAATGCTTCATAATGTGTTGACAATATTGATAACGACAGATAATATGTTCTGGGTAGAGGTTTTTAAAAAGACTTGAAAAGGAGGAAATTATGACTTTAAATTAGATGAGGAGAGAATTTTCCTTAATTCTTGCTCATTTAGTTATGTAAAACTACTTAAAGAAACAACATCTTAGATGATTTTATCACACACGAGATTAGGAGAATAGAAATTAGAGTGGACATTTTTAATTGTTTATTTTGGGAGAAAAGGAGGAAGATCTTGACATCCTCAAATCGAAGACCTTGTCTGAATGCTTGCAAAAGAGTGAATCCGCAAAAGGCATCCAAAGGCCATGTGGTGGGGTTAAATCAGACGACAGATTAAGACTACCACCCAAAAACAAGTACAGAGAATCCGACGTGCTTCCGCACATTTTCCATCTCACAAGGCTTAGATCGACCCGAGGCTATGGTAGAACACATTTTCTCAAGGTAGCGCTGTGAGATCGAAACCATAACCATGTAATTACGTAACGAACTTCTTAACCACAAGGCCATGCCTGTGCCCATTTATTTTGTCAATGAAGAAAGAGTTAAAACTGTTGGCCAAGTATAAATACATTTACAGTAGATGGAAAGGTATCTATCGTCTTTTGCTCTGCCAAGAATTTTATTACAGAAACCAAAATGTTTCTTTGTGAAATATCTACAACGGATGAAATTAAAAAAAAGAAACAAAACAAGACCACTACAATTCTGGTTTAAGCCTGGTTTAAGATGTTTTCATTTTTTAGTGTCTTTAAAATGTTGCCAACACCTCCTAGGGTATAAAACTAATACATACTTCCGACTCTACGAAATTTAAGAACAACTAAGAGTATTGATTCTCTTAATTTCCACTGTATGATTGGGGTTTCCATTAGTCATAGTAGTGGTGGTGGTGGCGGCGGCGACATTGTTCTTCTTTTCGCTTTGTGTGATTTTTACTTTTCATTCTCTTGATGGTGGTTTTATGGTAAAGATGAATAAATCATGTTTGCCGTGGAATTTCCACGGGTCCAACTAGTTAGTAGCAAAACATCCAAAAGTTGCGACATGTTTTTATATGCGAAGAGAAGAAATAGCTAACGTTTCGGAGAGGTTCATATGGTATTTTTTTTCCTCACGCCAAACTAACATAACTCAATTTTTATTAAAACGACTGTTACCGACGCAAACCACCTCAGATTCTAGGGATTATATTTGATTAATGCCAATAATGTTTTGGCTTAACGTTAATATTAGCGCTACCTTTTTTCTTTTTTGTATAAGATTGTCAAAATATTTGTTTTCAATTCAATGTCTTTATCACTATTTTTGAGAATTTATGACCAGAACACACCTAACAGGTTGAATGTCGCATAAATATTATCTGGATCTGAACTTGATCTTTTATTGACCTTAGAAATAAAGCAAACTTTTCAGAAGTGAAAGATGATAGTGTATGTGCTGTCGAGTAATTTTGCTGTAATTGAACCAGAATCAATATGCATGGAACATGACTAATTGTTAAGAAGGATTTTGAAAACTTTTTTGAAATGATAATCTATTTCGTTTTATGTTAAATGGAATTTTTATAATGTGATTAATAAGCTTTTCATTATCAAATTCCTAATCTAAATAAGAAATGATAAGATAGGAAATATTTGTTGTTACCTTGTATTTTATATATTTAGTAGAAAACGAACGATGTAGACAAATAACAGTTCACAGAAAATTTAATATTCTTTATGGTGTTGAGCCTTATCATGACATAGGAATTAGAAGGAGAGAATTGTACGAATTCAACAAAATCATATGTAAGCATAATCGTCAAAATAGAATAACAGCTCAACATAAAAATGATGGCATGGGTTTAGTGGTGTTAAGAGTAGTAAATGTGCTGCTACTTTCTTGATCGAGTTTGAATACGTTTCAACATTGTTTCTGTATTTTACTGCCGGTTTCCCCATAGTAGCAAGAACCTCATTGCCATAATATTAGGTGGTTAATTCACACTGGACCAAGTTGCTCATGAGTTGGCCTTCTGTACTACGATCTTATTTGATAGGATTACTCTATTTGTTTTAATGACCACTGTAAACCTACTGAAAGCTCTTCTGTTGGCTGACATTTTATGATCAGCATTAATTTACACACCGCCTTAGTCATTCTTTTAAGTTATTACGCTACTCAGTGTTCATTCATTGAAGTCCTATATATTGAACTAGTCATCTAAGATCTGTCAGTAACGGCTACATTATGCTTCGCGGATGAGAGCTAATAAAACCGAAACATGTCCGAATTAGAGGATTCTCTCGGTCTTACAGAGCTAGGTTAGGAAAAGTGACTGTTTAGAGACTATTCAGTCCTTGAGATATTGTGATCATGGCATGAAATGCACATACCACATCACAGATGAAACTGTATTGCACCTAGAAGTTGATCGTTACTGTAGACGTACAACAACAGTTCTAAAACCCTACACTGTGAATGGTTATTACATTATTGTTATTTACAAGTTTGTTTACCAAATAAGATTCAATGGAACATCTATTTCTAAGTAGGACACCAAAAATGTAAGTTTTGGTCAGAGCATTTGTCATATCAAACATCTGTTAAATATTGATTTCTAGGTTAAGCACAAGGTCTTAAATTTTTGGAGGAAGGTATAGCCGACTATATCGATCTCAGTACTTGAGTGGTACTTATTTTATCTACCCCGAGAAAGATGAAATGAAAATATTGACAGGTCATTACAGAAGCAATCAGGCTACTATCACTGTCGGAGAAATCTACCTGTTCGTTCGGCCATCTATCTAATCGTTATAATTCCCCATACATTCAATGTTAATTGAAGTGATAGTACTACTAGCGTTTAAGATACTATCGTTTGAAGAAACTTACGGTATGCATTATGTCCAGTATTCAACAATCCAACAATGAATCACCATATGTATATATACCCCCCCCCACACACACTATACCTACCTACTTATCTATCTATCTATGATGTTCAACTTGAAATTCTGTAGTTTGTTGTTGTTGTTTAGCTCTAGTTCAATCCTGTTCGTACATATCTATGATAAAAAGGCATCCCAGCTATGATCATCCCGTCTCTTTAGATGTATGTAGAATGACGTTATCTGATGTGTCCTGTCTTATATAACACGCCAGAGTGTGATTCAAGGTAGATTTGGTTGCTATTTCTAGCAGGTCGAGTGACCACGTAGACATTCCCTCGTTGGCTTAGGTTGATGCTTCTAGGGAAACCTGGTAGGGTGGTAGTAGCAGAGGCATGCATTTATGAGTATTAAGGATTGGGCAAAATGTTTAGTATGGGGTTTGAAGGATGAAGCAAAGTAAGGTTGACGAGTGGAGGAGACATGGATTAATCAGGTAGGCTTGGACGGGAGGTAGTAGTACACAGTTTGATAGTTTAGAGGAGCAGAAGCCATTATAGTAGCGGTAGAATAAACAGAGAGAAACAATGTATATGTAGTAGACTTGTGGTTGCAGCAGGTTGGTTCGTGAAAATTTGACAATTTTCTTTTTCATTTTATTAGTGGTGCTTTTTACTCCATTTCTCTCTTCTTTTTATTAAAAAAAATGTCCCACGTATCTCCTGTATGTTTCATTTAATTGGCCGATGTTATGTCTAGGCATGTAGAAATAATGCTTGCCGTTAACAACA
>JAOPJM010000001.1:12914373-12939643 GCA_027124095.1 Muusoctopus leioderma
CATGCCTATGGCACGACTATAGAGCCCTCTCTACCCTACGCCTTCTTCGCTCAGTCACCGGACCACTTTACAGAGTGTTGTGTAAAAATGAACAATATTAGTTTCAGAGTAATCAAATATCTGCTTCATCCATTTTAATTTGTAGCTTTGACAATTTTTCAGATAAAAACAACAGTGAACGAGCCAAGTTGGTCACAGAACACATAATTAAACTACAGAGTTATGTTCACACAATGGAGAATCTTCAAGTTAACAATACAGAATATGCTTATTTAAAAGCCATGACGTTATTTTGTCCTGGTCAGTCAAACTTTTTTTTATATATATTACATTTCTTTAATTAATCACAAATATCTATTAGTATTAATTAACATCTTTCTTAATAAGTATTATTAAAGAGTTCATTGCCCAGTGAATTTACTATTTAATTCATGCCAATTTATGCAATATAACTATTGCAAAGGTTTCATGTTGATATTTACAAATGTGCTACTATATTTAAATTATTTACTCACCACTCTAATCTTTTCAACAATTGACTATGACAAAGATTTATGTGCTCATTTATTTATAATTCTTTCTTGATTCAGTATCATTTCTATTATGGTAGTATTTCTTTCAAATTGCTATTTTTGTATCAATTTTATTCTCATTTCATTGTGCTGTCTAAAGGCTTTAAAAAAAATATTTAGTCTGAAGAGGAAAAGCTGTGTCCATTGTATTTTCAGATGATTCTGGACCAAGGTATAAGGGAAACTAGGTGGGAAAAAAAAATATGATTAATATTTTAATGTTTTAATTCTTGCAGGTTAGTAGTTGGAGGGAAAGCATAAACAGGTAAGAAAGATACAGTTATGGGGAAGAAGTGTTTAGTACAAGAGAATAGGCTAGATAAAGGAAGTCTAGCAGAATATTTGTTGTCGAAACCCCAGAATGTCATGAAAGAGCCACCGCAGGGTACATTGGTATTGTGAGCATTCAGGGTTAACTTGGGCATGTATGAGGACATAATAGGAATTATTGGGGAAATATATCTAACGATATGTGTGTCCTTGGTATTAGCAACAATGGAGAAAAACTATTGGGAGAATTTGTTCATGAAAGAATGTAAAAGAGCCTTTTGAGCTACTAACTACAAAAGTTAGCCATGTTTTAGTGAGTGTAATTAAATGTATGAGTCAGAAAAATCTGCAAGTCAAGAAATACGATAAGACATTTATAGATAATAATGTTGAGTAGGGATAGCAATGGTTACTTCGTTAACTAACTAGATTATGCAGAAATTTGTAATTCTCACTGACTGCTATCTACAGTCAGGACACTAAAGCTGATAGACTAGTTATGTTATTATTATTTAACCCCAGGTCAGCCCTGGTTCAGCATACCTATGGTCAAAGACATTCTAGCCAAGATCATCCCATCTTTTTGTATATCCAGGACCACATCCAATATGGACCAGTTAATGAAGGTAGTAGAGAGAAAGGGAACCAAACTAGGAGACTTGGGAAGATGAGACAAAGCTGCTGTAGCACTGCAATGTTTGTGCAGTTATAATACTGGATTACCTTTCTATGACAGCCATTTGTTGTACTTTTTGGTTGACATTTAGTTTCCACTATTACTTCACAGTTAAATTACTATCATGGACAATAGATATAAACAGTAAAACAAAAATGCCTTACTTGCATCATCATCATCATCATCATCATCATCATCATCATTTTATGTTCGTTTTTCCATATGCTGGCATCAGTCGGACGACAGTGTCTCGCCACTTGTCATAGTACTTTGTCATTTGATACACACAACAGCAGAGAAAAACCATCAATCTCTGTTGTTGCATATGCCATGTATTTTTGGCATGGTTTTTATGGCTGGATGCCCCCTATTGCCAACTCCTTTACAGCATGGACTGTGTGCATTTATCCTGCAACCAGCACTAGAGAGGTCTGCCAGGACTAAAGAGTCTTCTCTACCCTGTAATAGATCCTGTATTCATTATTATTTTTCATTATTGTTGTTGATGCTATTAAGAATCTTGTTGAAATGTTAATATTTGTGCTTCTAATAATTGCAGCATATCTTTTAAATAATGTTGTTGTTTGTTTTTTTTATCACTTGCTCAGATAATACATGCAAAGGAAGCAAACAAGTGGAGAGGTTTCAAGAAAAGGCTCATATAGAACTGCAACATCATATCCAAGAACTACATCCACAAAACCAAAACAGACTCTCAAAATTACTCTTACGTTTACCTCCACTGCGTTCAGTTAATCCAAGTATCATGGAAGAATTATTCTTCTCTGGTTTAACTGGTAGTGTTCAGATAGACAGCATAATTCCACACATTCTCAGGATGGAGACAGCTGAATACAATTCTCAGATGGTTGGTCAATGTGCACCGGAAATCACAGAATCTTCAGCTGAAACAGAAATATCTGCTACCAGTAATTCAAGTACATAGTCTAATATAAGACTCATGGATTAGGACACTGTTAAAAAGAAAGTTTATTATCAGTTTGGTAACTGAATTGCTCTGTAGGTTGTAATTTACCTGTATCAAAAAGAGTGATAGGAAAATGCCAATCTCTAACTCATAGCAAATATGTCTCTTTGAGAAAATGGAGCTAATTGTTAGTGGAAATGGCACAGTTGCCTATAAGATGGTGTAAGCCTCAGAAGGCATAGGCTTTTTTCATATGACAGGCTTTATTTTTTTCTTTGTATAATTTTGGGGTTATGTATATTTGTTAGAGATTTTAGTTATAGGAGGAATAATCCCAATGGACATTACGTAGAGAAAACTAGCCTATTTTTCTTTAGACTGTGATATTCGAGCAAAGAATTACTCTAGACTGAGGTAGCTTCATAACGGGACTTTGCAAGGATGCCTTAATGTTGCAGCTAGCCTAGATGACTAACTGTTTATTTCATTATTCTTCAGATGAAGATATAATATTTTTAGTTGCTTTTATATTGGCTTGTCAGTTCACAGCAACATGTCTTTTAACTTTGTCATCTTCAAAAAAAGGGTTATCATTTATCTGCCATTGTACAAATGAGGGTATAAAATGAAAATATATTTATAGTTATGAAAGAAAATCTGATCCTAGTTGGTGCATTTGTAAAAATACAAAACAAAAAAATTTCAAGAGGAAGAGAAAAAAAAGATCTTGAAGGTATAATATTAACATAAATGTTTTTCTAAGTATGAATGAGATTTTCCATATTTCCGTCTCTTTACCACAAACATTTTTATTTACTCATATCATTTTTATTCAACACCAAGTTCATCAGTTACCAACGACATTAATTGCCATTTCCATTCATTGATTTGTCTTTTCCACAAAACCTTAGCTTCACATTAAGCTGTATAACAATATTTATTCATTTGTTTTAAATTAAAAAATTTTATCTTTATTGTTTGATTGAAAATATCAATCTTCTGATTGTGTAAGTTAGGTATACTCTATTTTTAGAAAACCATCAATGTGTTTTTATTTAGTCACCTATTTTTGTAGCACTTTATAAAAATCTATTTTAACTTTAAGTTTTATTATTATTTTGAGGAAATGACTGCTCTGAAATGATGGTAAACCTTTGAACAAAATAGCAGCAGAAAATTAATTCATAAGTATGATTTAAAAATGTGAATTATGTGGACATGGTTGTCTTTTAATTTTTTTTTTTTTTTTCGCCTGACAGTGTTCTCTCCCTTCATAATATATCAAAAACAATTTACTAAAGGAAGAATTATACAGTAAATCCATTTCTCAATTTCTCCAATTGGATTTGTAAATCAAATATTTGATAAGGTAAATAAGTTAGGCACTTCTAAAACCTAAAAAAGTTATAAACTTAACTGTTGTCATCATTTTCGTTTTTAATTCGAAGTAATCAAAGTTTTATCCCCCTCCCCTTCACCGTTGTTTTTTCAATATGATTTTGTTATCAATTTTAGTTAACCATTCATATTTATCAGAATTTTTATGGTACTCTCTTATAAATTTAATACATATTTCAATGTTGATTATATATTTTTGCTTACATGTTTATTGGGTGAATATGTTTGTTGAATTTATAATGTTTTGTCTTATTAACTGTTCAAAATTATATTTCTGCTAAACACTGCAGATTATAACACTGCCTTCAAGTAAAAAAACCCATAGAGTTTCTGAAAAAGTAATAAGGGCCCTGGTAACACAAGAAAACACTTATATTATATTCTGTCATTGTTGGAACTTAATATTGCTTTTATTCTTTACCTTAGAAAGGAGCTGTACGCACCTTAATAATTACATTAATTAAATTTAGAGATGTTTTGGTTAAAATATCATTTGTCTGCCAGTATATCCCTACATTTATCATCTCTAATGTTTTAGCAGTTTATGGTGCCAGATAACTACTTTACCATTGCTCTGAGATTATATATTATATCATTATATATTCTGACACATTGCTGTTTAAGTAAACTGTTTAACTACAGATTTTTTTTGTTTAAACTTCACAATGAAATTTGAATAAGCTTTTGAAAATTTATATAAAATACGTATGTACATGCACACACACACACACAAACATACACTAACAGCTAGTATACTTTTGACATAAAAATAGAAATAAGTTTCTAAAAGATATTTTAACAATAATTGTATTATCTTGTGATGTCTGAATTTTTTAATATCTCCTTAAATTGTTGAGAATCTAATGTTGTTTTATTCTTTCTTGTCGGAAATGATTCTTTCTTCAACTGTCAGCATTTATACACTTTTGGTGCAGTCTAGATTTTCTCATTGTTCTATATAAAAAACAACATTCATGGTTAATTAACACAACGGTGTGTTTGTGTGTGTGTGCATGTGCATAGTGCAGTGCAATAATATATTGAAAATAGTTATAAGATGATTGGGTAAAAAAGCAGTTGCAAGAATATGGTTTAAAATCTTGCTATCAGAAATAGGGGTTACAATTCTTCATCAATAGAAAGTTAAATAAAAAAAAAAGTACATAAAAAAAATGGTTAACTGGTAACCATTTTTATTTTATACTCCTAAAATTTAACCTGGTACCAAATATATTTCTATAGCAATGGATATGTGTGCTAATGCATTGCAGGCGAGTGGAGTAATTCAATTTCAAATTGGTGAAACTGAAATCTTTTGAAAAACTAAAATAATGTGAGTGTTTAGAATTGAAATTTAAGTGCAAATCAATAATAATAATAATAATAATAATAATAATAATAATAATAATAATAAACAAAAAATTTGTTTATCGATTTTAATTTTAATTTAATTTAATCTTAGTTTTAGTTTCATTTGATCCTATTCACATTTCAGTTTTATGAAAATAGTCTTAGTTTTATCAATTTGAAATTTGAAAACCAGACACTGAGATATGAAATATACCAATGGGTAGTTATTTGAGGTGGTAAGGAATTCTTGTTACAAGCTACGGTTAAAATGTAACTTATGAAATTGTTGAAAAATTATCAAATATTTGTGGGCATAGCAAATGTTTTCCTCTGTGGTTCCAAATGCTTTGCATTACACACATCTTAGAGAAAACTTATTATGGCATTGGTTTCTAAAAACATGTATTGTCATTGTTTAGACCCAGGACACCTGATTGAGCAGACCTATGATCAAAGGTGTTCTAGATGTGATTATCTGGGGGGGGGGGTCAAACATAGTATCCAGTGTGTCATTCCTTTTTTAAGACAGTAGGGTGTGATTTGAGGTTGATTTATCTGCTATTTCTATCAGGTTGAGCAACCACATATAGGTTCTCATATGTTGTGTTTTATAATGTTAGTTGCTATCCTAATACCCAGTCACACTTCTAAAGAGGGGCACCTTTTTCTCATGGGAGAAGAATTTAACTCAGCCCTGTGAACTAACAAAGACCTTGTCAATTTTACCGTGCTGTTGCTGCTTACAACAAGGGCTATAACACCATGTGTTAACTAACTACTAAGATCTAACTGAGTGGCTTAGCCTCAGACTCAACACTATACCACTATACTGGTGACAGGATATATCTTTAGGCCTCTCAGCTGGTTCTTTACAATATCTAGAGAAAATCTAATAGTTTTTATTTAAAGATTTCAGCTATTCAGGAACTGGATGTTTATCAAATTTGGAAGATGTTGGTAGGTTACTGTTTTATATAGGTAGGATGTCGGTGATGGCACAGTTTGTAGAGTGCAAAGTAAATACTATGTCTGGTCTAAATTGTTAACTCTTATTTCTGCATTTAAGACCTATTTGTGTCAACTTATTGTTTCATCATTCTGGTATCAGCAACATTGTAGAGTTAGTTATCACAAAACACTTCTAAAAATCCTCTATAATGAACATTTCTACCATTCATTTCAAGAAGTTTGTTTTAATAACTTAACTTTAATTTTGTTTCTCTGATTTAGTTGATCCCATTTTTATTTTATTTTTCCAATATGAATCTCTCTTTTGTTTTTGTATATTTTTAACTGTTCATAGTTTATTACTTGGCCTCTTTTTTAATCACAATTGGTGAACAATAGCATCGTTGGTTACAGGTTTCTAACAGGCCGAGCACTGGTTCATTAACTGTTATTAAAGTCTATTGTTTCTGGAGCTGTTATTAATAACATCCTTTGTAACTTTATAAATAGTATAATAAATACAAAGATGTAATCCACATATTGATCTCTAATACATTAAAATATCAAAAGACAGAACGTAAAGTCAGCTGCCAGTAATAACATTAAAAAAGAAAAAAGCCTGCTTGTAATTTTCTCTCTATTTTTTAGTCATAACTGCAGATAATGAATAAAGCTGCTGTTACTTTACCTAACGTTTTCTCCACTGATTGGAGCTTAAGACTGCAAAACATCTTTGTAATGTTTGAAGAACTCAAGACTTATATCAGTTAATGTTAAGGATAGTCTCAAGGATACATCATTTTAAATTCAATAGTTATTTCCCTTTACTCACTCTTTTAGTTTCAATTGCTTTCCATTTCCGACAAAAAATTAACTTTACAGTTTTTAGCTGAAACCTCTCACGGTCATCATTGGACGGATTGATTCTGGTCTCCCACAGCTACCTATTCTTTAAATCAAAGTTATTTTTATTTTTGTTTTAACTAGTTATGTTTGTACTTTTTAAAAAAATAATCAGAGACAGCAGTGCCTATGACCTTTGCAGTCCCTCCCAACTCCAAAAAATGGGAGATGAATGGAGACCATAGGCAGGCTTCACTGCCTTGCTGATGTTAAGTCTAACAACATTGCTTTCACCAATTTCTCATGGGTGAGGGATTATAGGATAAATTCTCTGGTATGTTTGGCTCTACAGAACCTATACTGGTGTTCAGTGAGGACAGTGAGAAATTCAAGATTATTGTTAACAAATGTTTCATCAGCTTTTATATGTTTGAAATGAGAGTAATGGTTAGCAAAGTCAAAGAGGTTACCTTTTATGGAGATTGGACAAAGAGAGAGAGATTGAAGAGTTTGGCGAGGATAGAAGCAGAAGTCAGGAGCACACTGTTTGAGAGTGGTATAGAGAGGCAGGCTGTTGGGTTGATGTGATCAAAGGAGTGTTTGCTCATAGGAATTATGTGTACCTGGTGGTGAAATTGAGGGCATAAAGGAGAGTTTCAGAAGAGTTTTGTTGAGTGTGTGCAGTGTGGAATTAGAGGCAAGCAAGCAGCAAATGTGAAGGTGTTTTTCAGCAGGTGTGCTACCATCTACCATCCACCCCTTAACCATCTTGGGTAAGGAGTTGATGGTAGAAAGATTCTGGAAAGTTAGTAGAGATTCTCTTGGGAAGGAACCAGAAGGCTCTGCTGCAATTTCGGAGATGGAAAAGCTTGCAGGCTATGCAATATACAAAAACATCCTTTGCTTCTCTGCTAATAGTCTTGCAGGTGTTGTGGTGGGTAACTATCTTCAAGATTGTAGTTGGTGTTCTTTACCTGTAAAGCCTAGAGCAGCTGTGGGTAACCACTTGTGGGGTTTTAGTGTTTCACTGTGTGAATAATATGCCTAGGAGGATTGTTTCAGTCACCCACTTAGCTGTCTCAGATGGGTTGAGGGTGAAACACATTTGCTGCCAGGGGTAATTGGAATACAACTGGCAGCACTCCGACCAGTTAGCTGACTTGAAGTACCTATTGAATGCTGTTAAGTAGATTATGTTTGATGAATATTTCCTTTGATGAATATTTCCTTTGATGAATCTACCATCATCAAGATCCTCATTTATTTTAGTAACTTATTGCTGTATTAAATCTGAAAATTGTTCTAATAATATAAAGTTGCATGGTATAGACTGTATATTTCTTAATATATATATATATATATATAAATGTCATGGTGCATCTGATTATGTATGTATTCAATCTCAATACCATATAAATATTCATCAATATTTAGAAATATGAAACCACACACACACACACACAGCCATCATTGTAATCATCATTTGTACTTGTATTTTTAAAAGTGTTTTCTATTGGAAAAAAAATGTAAACTGTTCCTTTGTTCTTTCGTTTTCTATGTATTTGTAAGATTTGTTAATACTTTGCTCTATGGTCACATTAATGTACATATATATAGTTCTGGGATAAATGGAGCTCTAGTGAACTTATATTTTTAATCATTGGGAGAATTTAAAAGAAAAAATGTTTTTTTTTTTATGTATTTTACAATTTGAACAGCCAGCGTTTTCCAACCCATCCCGTTGTGTTTGTTTTCATTTCCAACCACCCTAGTTCTGTTGAACTATGTATTTATTTATATATAAAAAAAAATTCAGGTTACCTGAACAATAAACTTGAAATACTGAAGAAAAAAAATGATAAAAGATATATCTCTATATATAAATCTTTTCAACTTAAAAACAAAAAAAATCTTTTAGTTCTTTGCTTACTTTTTCTACCATTTGTAAATATTTAACTTTATCTTTCTTTTTTTCTTTTTTTTTTTCAAAAATGTTCTACATCTATTTAGTCTTATGTTGGAATATTGAACGTACAAATTTTAATGTTTTCATAAATTGTTGAGTTAGGTTTTAACATCAGCCACTCAAAAATGAATGTTTGATTGTTAAATGTTTTTTCATCAGTTCAAAGACAACTACTGGTATTCCTATGGATGAAGCATCTCCACGAATGTTTAAGGAAGGATACACTGGAGTAGTCTCATGGTGCTGTCTTTACAATAGACAGAAAAATGAATGTTTCGAGAATGTCTGGTACCTATTTTTGGCAGCTCAGTGAATTGAGGCTCCTAAAGTTAAGTGGTTTTCTTAGAAACACAGTAAAATATCTACAACAAATTTGAACTCAGAGGTACTTTCATAGAAATACTGAATAATATGAATGAAAGAAAGAAGTAAACACTCAGCAAGACACAGTTTTAAACTCCTAATTGAATCCTTTTTATTCTACTTGAACCAATAATTTTCAAGAATATCAAAATATTAATCATATCTCTCTAACAAAATAGGGCCTTTGTATTGAAACTTAAACTTTAATTTAATACTTGGGTAGGTAGCTACTTCATTGTAGAAAGTGTATATGGTATCCTTTTGGACTCCCACTATCATGTTAGGAGATCACTAAGAATCTATTACTTTCATGACACAGTTTCTCCCATATGTTAACCCTTTCATGACTATATTTCTGACGAGTAGACTGCCTGTGTTCTAATGAATTTTTAATATAACCAAGATTTTTGGAGGTGTTAAATAGAATATCTGTAACTATATACTGTATATATTATGTTGGTGTTGACCAACTGAAATATCATGTTATCATTCATGTTTTAATGAGATTTTGATTGCAATTTTAATTTAAATATGAACACTTGAGGATGGTCAGTCTCAGGCAGGTTGGTATTAAAAGGGTTAATAACCATCTCCCTACTACCTTCAACTACACATACTTCTGCATTGATGACATGACATTCTAATCTATTTATCTGTCTGTCTGTCTGTCTCTGTTAACTTTCATAATTCTCAATTAGCCAACTGATCCTTTTTTACTAAGGACCTATAACACATCCTGTTTTGGACTCTACAACCTAGTAACATTTAAAAACACTAAATAAGAAACAGTATTTCTCTAGAAAACAGAATCTTCTGTTTATGAAAAAGTATCACAATCCATACATAGCATAACCTTAACCATAATGTCTAAAACAAACTAAAGAACTACAAGTCTAGGTCTAACAGGAAAGCTCACATTGATAAGATAGTCAAAACTGCACTAAGTAGATTAGGATTCACTTCAGTACTAAAATACTTTAGACTGAGCAACTGTGGTTCTGAGCAACTGTGGTTCTTTTAGATGCTTTATTCTTCCCCACTATCTGTTTCCATATCTCGAAGGATATTCCATTAACAGCGTCAAATCTCATCGGTCTTGGAGGACATACCATGGCCATGAGTAGAGCCCCCTTCTTCCAGACCAAACCAATAATAAAAAACTGTCTCTTCTGCTCTCACTACTACTACTACTACTGCTACTGCTGCTGCACAGTTTTCAGTCCATTGTTCTCCATGTATGTGAATCGAGTGCCATTAGGATCAAGTCAGAGTTGTGATGTATTGTTTCATTATTGATGTTATCTATTCAGTGTTTCTTCTGATATTTCCTAAGGCAGGTGCCATCTATCTGGATGCTGAGCAGCATCATTGGGTTTCTATCCTCACACGTTTGTGTTTTTGTTGTTGTTTAGCCCCAGGCCCACCCATGATCAAAGGCGTTCCAGCTGTGACCATCCCATATTTTTTTGTATATCAGGTACTACATTGTCCAGCCTGTCTTTCCTTTCTTTAAAATGGTAGGGTGTAATTTGAGGGAAATTTGGCTACTATTTCTAGCAGATTGAACTATCATATAAAGCATCCCTTGTTGGCTCGTCTGTCCTCTCGTATGTCCTGTAACAAAACCAACCTCCTCAAGATGACCTCTGATCACTAGAAATGGTTTTCTAGCTGATATCATGACACTATTTTGAATGAAGTAGTTTATCTTTTTTGACATTCACAAGCTGGGTTTCTCTAGCACAGAGTTGCACGTTACAAATGTAGTGTAGACGTCTGTGCCTGTGAGTATAAAAACATATGAGAGCAAAGCAGACATATACAATTCAACAGTGAGTGATGTAGTGAGTATGAATAAATTCTACAAACTGAGTATTATAATATTTGTGATTTTTTTAATATTATAGAGATCTATGATATAAAATGAAGTAGGAAGCGAATGATGCACTGTAAAAGCTGTCATTTGTCCAGCCAGATTCTATCTTGAAATACACTATCCATGTGTATGACCTATCGTTGTGTGACTTTTTGGGTAATATTTATGGCAGAAATATGTAGTCCACGAGTAACTGGCCCCATAGAAACTCAGTACCATTAATCAGTATTAATGCACTTTATACTTAATGTCTCTTTCGTAAAGGGAGACTACTTTGTATAATTTTTATGACAGTTTTTTTTTTTGGGGGGGGGGGGGCTTTCAGATTAAACAGTTTCAAATTTTGTGTGATATTTCATTATAATTAATACTAGTACCATACTCTTACCATAAAAAATGGTACTCTTACCATACTCTTACCATAAAAAACATGATGGCTATTTTGAGTTCTTTAGGTTAGATTTCAAAATTTAAGAATGAATCTTCAGTATAGTTATACAATTGACTTTTGTTTGATTATATGGTGGGTTTGCAATGTTTAATCTGCTCACGTTTTCAATCAATATGGAGAAAAAGATGGAGTGCAATTTTTATTTTTACGCCAATTTGTCAAGGAATTTATAATATAATAATTGTTTCTAACATAGTCACAAGGCCAACAACCTCAGTACTTGACTGGTACTATATTTTATCTTTCCCGGGTCGATAAAATATAGTACCAGTCAAGTACTGGAGTTGTTGGCCTTGTGACTATGTTAGAAACAATTATAAATTCGCTTGAAAGAATTATCTCCCTTAGACACTTTCATGCACTTTGGTGAGTGAAGCATGCAGATACACAAAGTGCATTATATTAAAGGGATCCTTCCGCCTTTAATTTTGCTATTCAATTCAGGCTGTTTCATAACTGTGATATCAATTCGCTTTAGTCTACTAATGTGACTAACCTAAGGGATTATATATATATATATATTTTTTTTTTCTGAATGAGTTTTTCCAATTTTACAATCTAGTGTGATATTTTTTATTTTCATCTTTGTCGTTGCTTTAAACTGATGGATTCGATTTTCTATTGAAGTCGAAACTTTTCTATTGATTAGTTGTCGTACAGTGGATGGTTCATATCTTGTCAGTTACTTACGCTGCACTGTGATCAGGTCGGTTCACTGATTAAACAGGTACCATAGGATGGTGCAGCTCATCACTATGATGGATTTTCCGTCAGTTTCGACGATGAGTGTTCATCGTCCGATCAACCGAATAGCCTACTCATTGAGTTAATGTTTAAGCGGCAGAGTATTCCACAGACACGTGTACCCTTAACGTAATCCTCAGGCAGAATTAGCGTGACAAGGCTGGACCTTTGAATTACATGTACAATCCATCCGACGGGCTTCTGCACAGTTTCTGTCTACCCAGATTCCCTCAAGGCTTGGGTCGCTCCGAAGCTATGGTAAAGACACTTGCCCAAGATGCCAAGCAGTGAGATCGAACCAGGGACCTCGTGATTGTGAAGCGAGCTTCTTAGCCATTCGACCATACTGCGTCCCTGGTAGGTGATCCATAGCAGTATATAATTGACGAGTGTTTCATCAGTTTGTAGTCTTGTGTTCAAGTCTCCATATGGGCATAGATCATAATAGAATCACTCACAATGCCACCTTGATTAACCACTTCTATTGTGAACCAACGAGAGAACCTCTACGTATACCACACCATCTTTAAAAAAAAAGAAAATACCTTAGATAATTTAGTCCTAGACCTAGATACACTGTGTATGGGAGGAGGGAGACATGGTCAAAACTAGAACGCCTTTTAGCATAGGTCTGTTCAATTAGGGCTGACTTGCGTCTAAACAACAACAATAACCATTTCTATCAACCTACGCCAAAGTGGGCTTGAAAGGAATGATTAAACTGTTTATTTTTTTATTGTGGAGGTAGCGAATTGGTAGAGTCGTTAGCGTGTCGGACAAAATGCCTTGTAGTATTCGTTCTGGCTCACTGCGTTCAAATTCCGCCGATATCAACTTTGCCTCTCATCCTTCCGGGGTCGATAAAGTAAAGTACCAGTCAAGTACTGGGGTTGTTGGCCTTGTGCCTATGTTAGAAAATTATTTTTTCTTGGGAAGCATGTTTTAATTCCACTTCATGGAAGTGCTTGCATTTCAGATACCCTGTAGATCGGTGGCAGCGGATGAAGGCTCGTGGCCTAGTGTTTAGGGTACTGGACTCATGATTGTAAAGTCATGGGTTCGATTCCCAGACCGGGCAGCGCGTTGCGTCCCTGAGCAAGGCAATTAATTTCAACTGAAAATGAGTAGTCACTGGAAAAATACGGTGACATTTCTGTTAGGAGTTGCGACCGACATTCAGCAACCGAAAAACCAACGGAAACATAGTTTCCTTGGTTCAATTAGGAAGATTAGCTACAATCTTCTGATTGATCCATAGATCAGTCTCATAGATACGTTAAATTAGTCAGTCGTAAAGTAGTAGACTAAATTACATGTTTCAAATGTAAGATTTGGTTAGAATTTAACAGGGTTTATAAGGGGCTACAACAAATATAGTATGAGATACAGTTGTGCCAGATGAAAAGAAGAATCGCAAATTCTGGGGAAAAAGTTCTTCATACTATTTAGTAACCCTTATTTGTTGTTGGTGTTGTTTAGTCGAAGGTCAACCCTGATCAAGCAGAGTAAAAGGTATTCCAGTTGTGACCATCTCGTCTTTTATTCAAACACAATGTATCTAGGACTACATTATCTAATGTGTAAGTCAATTCTTATTTAACCATAGGTGGTGACTAGGGCTTCTCTCCCTGTATTGCTGGGTCCTGAATTCCCTGGAAATTCGGTTAAAAATGAAATCGGGAAATCCCGGGATTATAGTCTGTTTCCCGGGAATTCCAGACCGTATTATTTAAAAACTAATTGTAACATTTAAATTACGCCATTTAGAGATCGTTTACAAAAACATTTTCTCAGAAACCGGTACAATTGAAATGGACGAACCTCTTTCGAAAAGAATCGACCAACAGAAAATAAAACATTTTCTGAAACTATGGAAGAAATAGTATCCAAATTAGTTGCTATTAATGGATTCTCCATCAATACAATTGTTAAAAGTGTTTTTATTAGGAAAGCTATTACAAATAAAGGTTTGTTTCTACCAAAGAATTGTTCTCATTTAACGCAGATAATTCAACGTCAATACGATTTGGAAAAAAATTATTAGTGAAATAAGTTAAAGAAAGAGCAACTCTGAAAACTTCGGTATTTCTTTAAATGAATATACATATTTGCATAATTGCAGATATTTGAATGTAAATGTACACTCACCTGGTGAACGGTAAATTCTGGAATTTAGAAATGATCAGAATTTATGCTGAAAAAATTATTGAACTTTTAGAAACCAAACTTTCTAAATTTAAACTTGATTTGGAAAAATATATCTATAATTACAGTTGAAACTGATGGAGTAAGTGTCATGGTTAAATTTGGTAAGGATATTAACTGCGAGCATCAATTGTGTTACGCACATGGACTTCATTTGGCTGTTTGTGGTGTTCTTTTCAAGAAAACTGGTTCAAATTGTGATGAAGCTGATCTAACTAATGACCCTTACAACAACGACGACGAGTTTCAAGGTACATTCGAGGATAATGATCACAATGGAGATTCTGCATTTACGAATGTGGTTAATGATTATATCGAATTGCAGCAAATTGAATTTAGTGGAATAGCTCTTATTGCAAAGATCCTTCCACTGAAGAAAATGTAAGCCTTGGCAATATTATTAAAAAGTGAGAACAATTGTCAGTTCATTTCGTAGGTCTCTAACAAAAAAAAAATGAAATACTCCAAAAATATGTTGAAGAGGAGCATGTTCATGAATGTCAATTAATCAATGATACTAAGATAAGATGGAATAGTTTATTTGCAATATTAGAATGATTCTTGTTTCTTAAAAGCTGTATTGCAAAAGTTATGATCAATATGAAGCAACTTCTTGACTTTTCAGACAATGAATTTAATGCTATATATGCTGTTGTATCAGTATTGGAACCAATTCAAATTGGAGTTGAAAAACTAGGTTGAAGGGATGCAATCTTGATCTCTACAGAAGGCATATTTGTTTTCATTCAAGAAGAATTGAATCGATGAAATACTCCAATGTTTCTCTTGCTGAGAGAATGTGTCAAGAAATGAATCGAACAGCAAACGAATAAAAATCTGATTGGATTGATGAAGCATTTAAATAATCGTCCTGTCATTTTGGAGGTATTTGACTTAATTCTAATTTTGCCATCAGAAACTTCACTGCAAAATATCGCAAAGAAGTTGTATGAAAGAATGTTCATCACTTTGTCAGAAGAGTCCCCTGCTTCCCATTTCGAATCCGAACCCATGATAATTGAAACACCCACTCCATCAAAAGAAATGTCCCCAACTACAGGGATTAAATGTTACCATTAACAAAACTGTTGAAAACAATTAAGGGAGCATTCAATTATCTTATGATCCAAAAAAACATTGTCAAAGAGATGAAAATGTTTGAAATTACTGGACATAGAACTGTTAACTTGCAAAAACTGTTCTTTGCCCTCAATACTATTCCTCAAAATTCCATCGAAGCAGAGAGAGAATTTTTCTGTGGTAGGGCTCTTTGTTGCAAAATTGCAATCAAGTTTGAGCGACAACACCATCAACAATATATGCTTCTTGAGACAATACTATCGATGTGATTGAAATATGTTTTAGTATTCAGGAAAATAATTTTATCTTTTTTTTTTTGTTGTAAATTGTTGGAACTTTCTATACATGTATACATGTTTTTTAATAGTATAAATTTTTATGTTACTGATTCCAGCTTTCTAGTGTCCAAGACTCTAAATCATTAAATAAGAGAGCTAAAAAAATGAAAAATAAAAATTGGTATCTATTTCCTGGGAACCCAGGATTTTTTTTTTTTTGTTTTATGTTCCCGATTTCCCGAGAATGACGAGTTCTGAGAAATTGTGAAGACCTAGTGGTGATACGCGAACTCTAAATCTAGTGTGTGAAGAATTACTCTAGTAGATTATAGATGTTTGTTAAAAGATAGAGAGTTGCATATAATTGTAAATTATATTAGGCTGATGACCGAAATTAAAGTTAGTAAATTAAGAAATGTATGGTAGTTAAGAGTAAAAATACAAGCCAAAGTGAGTGAAGGTGAAAATTTATCTTGTTAGACACCCCCAGTTGTTTTTTAATCTCATGTCAACCCTGACCGAGCAGACCTGTGATAAAAAGCATTCAAGCCATGGCCACCCCATCTTTTTTCCAGGCAATGTACATCCAGGACCACATTATCTAACGAGTCCTTCCTCATTTCAGACGACAGGGTGTGATTTGAGGGGGTATTTGCCTGCTATTTCTAGCAGGTTGAACGACTGTGTAAAAGCTCCCTTGTTGGTTCTCCAAGTTTGTTAAATGGGAAGGTTAGTATGGAATACTTAAGACTTCGCTTTTATTTAGCCAAGTTAAATTAAAGCGGTTTGGGGTATTGAAGTGAGATACTGGTTTACAAGAGTATTTATAGCAACAGTAGTAGGAAGTAATTGCAGAATCTCATGGAGAGTCAATAACCATTTCTATTGGTATTATAAAAGAGAATTATTTATATAAAATTATTACAGACTCCTCCCTTAGAAAATATAAAACTATATACGTACATATCATTAGAATAATATTTCAACATTTCAATATTTTTAAGTGTAATCATATAATACAAAATATGTAAGTGTAACCATATCTTTCAATAGGTCTGTTAATATGAGTAGAACGACGCAGCACACAGTCCGTAGACAGTTCATTAGTTTGTAGTGTATTGGGGGGGTTACTGTGTAGGTGCTTCATCAGGAGTCAGGGTAGACAAGTCAATGCGATATTCAGGAATATTGATACTTTCAGTTGGAGCCCTCTAGTTACATCGGATAAGACTGGGCTTAGATATATCTCCTGGTGGGGTTCAAGTCCCTAATTGCTATAACATCTAGTCGACCACTGGGGAAATTAACGTGACAAAATTAGGGATTTGATTCTAATCGCTTAACTTTTTAGATTAAAGGGTTGCCCTTATTAGGGATGTATCTCCTCAACAGAACCTGTCCAGATGAGGGGAGCCAGGCTGGCATGCTCGTTCTCATTCTTGTAGCTTCGAGGAAAGGCGAAGAGAGACGTTCATGAGGTGTTGAGTTAGTGTATCTTACACAATAGGGATCGCATCGAATGTCCGGTACAACAGATTCCTATGCAGAGATAGGTAGATTTTTAGATTCTAGTGCTTATGTAACGGTTTTCTAGATGATACCAACATAACGCGCACACTGCCTATTTCTGGTAGGGTCGAATGGCTAGTTGGGACACCTATCTCGCAAGAACGACTTCAGTTCCGAAGGCATTTAGGAGATCAGATAGGCAGAAATTAGAAAATAAGTCAAGCCATAAATGTCACAAGCAAACAGAACGGGAATAATCACCGACAACAATCAACAATTGTTTATTACCTGGCGAGGAAGGTAAGGGACCCTTAAAAATCAATGCTTTGTGGTCAACAGAACCTTTCTAGATGAGGGGAGCCATGCTGGCATGCTCGTTCTCATTCTTGTAGCTTCGAGAAAAGGCGAAGAGACGTTCATGAGGTGTTGAGTTAGTGTAGCTTTGCACAGACCTGATGAGCTGGTGTGGTTCTGGACGATAGTATCGCGGTTTTAACTTTTGATAAATGTGGAACATCATGTTTGATGTCGTCCATCGAATACTGAAGCTTTCGTACCCGAACAAAATACGTCAACCTTGTAACGCCAAAGTGGCAGAGAAATTTGTGAAGTTCTAAGATGTTACTCTACGAAGTAGCGCCACAAAAATCACGTGATAGTGCATCTGCGGTAGCATTAAGTGATCCAGAACGATGTAAAATTTCGTAACAGAACAACATGAGTTCTAATCGCCAGCTTTTGTGTTTTATATCGATCATATATATAATCAATGGATTTCTGATCAGTCACTAGGATAAATCGTTTGCCTAAAAACGAAAAAACAAAGTTGCGCCACTTTTGACAGCCTCAACTATCGCACAAGCCTCTATTTCTACTGCGCAATTATTTTTCTCTACAGAATTTAGTGACCGAGAAAAGAATGTTACAGGGCCTACCATTTTGATTGAGTCGTCTGTTTCGACGGTAAACGGGGTATATTTTCATATACTTTAGTCTTGCCAGACTCTGTAATAGATGTTTTTTAAGTCATTGATTGTTGTTACAGCCTCCTCTGAGAGCGGAAACTGAGCATTGATTAGAGGTCTTATTCTTTTAGAGAAGCGAGAAACCCACCGAGAATAATAAGCAAACGTAGCCGTAATAATGTTTATCAGTAGTCGTCTCGCACATTTCTTTAAGTGTAGTTAAACGTGAGGAGGTCAAGACAAAAAATTTATTATGACTAATTTAACAACCTAGGTTACAGATAGATTTAGTTGAAAATTTGCATTTATCCTTATTCGGTGTCATATTAGATTTACGAGCAACTTCTGAAACCTTAGATACATTTTTGTTTGTTTCCCTTTGGTCTTATCATATATGGTGATGTCATCTAAATAAGCGTGCGTGTTTTCCAACTTGCTTTCACGAATAAGTTTGTCTGTAATTCGTTGGAAACAACACGCAACGATGTTTTGTAAGACCGAAACTAGGACGTTTAAACTGAAACAATTAACCGTCTGCCTCGAAAATGGTAAATACTTTATCATCAGGATGCAACGCAACAGTGGTACGAATTAAGTAAGTCGACAGTATAATATACTTGTAAGAAGATATTTCGTTAACTAAATTGTCTAAGTTGGACAGGAGTGAGTCGTTTAGCATTATCCGAAAGAAACTATCATAATCTTGCCAACGTAGCCATCGAGTCCCTTGATAGAGAGCACCTCATTGCAGCTTTTAACCATCACTAGTTGTAGTTGATGGGAGTAGCAGTGCACAAAATATTTTGCTTTTAGGTATATAACTTGGATTATTCTCTGAACCCCATTTATTTCATCACTCATGGTAGAGTAATCATTATATCCTTGTCTACGGAAATGAATTTATTGATAGTTTCGGAGTAGTCAACTGCTAACCTCTTTTTGCTGTTACCGTTAACGACATGCATTTGTGATCGCCAGGGTGAGTCACTTGGCTCGATAATGTCTGAATAAATTCAGCATCAGATGATTTAAACATGCAGGATTTCGTAATTTCAGTTTTAATATCTGGCGATAGATTAGAGAAGACTCTGGGTGGATCAGTTTTTAGCGAGGTCAGAGAGCGCACTTCAAAGTCCGATTGGGAGCCGACAAATTCTATTTTAACAGACGAATATTTGCTCAGAAAAGGAATACCAAGAATAATGTCTACGCAGCAGTCTTGTAGTACGAGGAAACATATTTGACAGTACGAGCGGCCTTTTTCCTTTAATTCTAGTTCACAATATTTCTTGATTGGTGCAGTCAAATTAACTGAAGCTATCGATATCATAATCTTTAGTCGGTGTCGTGCTGCACTGTATTTATCAAAGTAAAGCCGTAATCGCACGTGATCCTTTACGTTTAGAAGTTTTATTCAACTGAAGAGTCAAGCTCTGATATTGAACTGGTAGCCACATTAAATCAACATGTAAATTGCATGCAACGATACCAATTTTAGCATAACAGTGACACCATATCTCTTGGAATCAAATTGCTTTAATTCCTTTCGTTATTCGCGTCGCTTTTTGTGGTTCATCATTTCTTCTACATCAATACCAAACTGCAGTTTCATAAGACATTGTTAATGGTGATCGTATTTGTCTGCTCGTCAAAGCAGATTGACTAAGAGGTCTTCCTATGTGTGAGATTGTCCGATAACTCAAACGTATGCGGCTTAAATATGCATTAATAGAACCTTTACTTGGTGAATATTCTTTTAAATCCGTTTTAATAATAGCGACCATTTTTTCAGCAATTCCATTTGATTCTAGATGATATGGAGGTATTTTTATAGGTTTACATCCAATCTTATTAAGCCATGTACACACATCACTATCACGAGATTCACAGGCATTGTCAGATAATAACGTTTTTGAAACACTATTTCTCATAAACACAGTTCTTAATACCTACCTAACTGTTTCTATTTCTTTATTCTTAACTCTTATTACTTCTGACCACTCAGAGTATGCATCAACAAGTATTAAGAACAATTTCAAATTCTTGATATAAACGTGATCCATAGGCACACGTATCCATACTTTTAATTTCTATTTGTGCAAGGTGTGGGGTAATTCCGTTTTTATTCTAGCACATGTCGGACATCATACATATTGTTCCACATCTTCACAGTAACCTGAACACTATGCTTCTAATTTCAAATGATTCCTTGTTGCCATTGAGCCTCAATATACATCATCATGCTCAGCTTTTATCTTTAATGTTCTCAAAAAGGTTGGTGGAACAATAAATTCTCCATTACAAGACACCATCTTCAACTGTTAACTCATTTTTTAATGACTTCAAAAAAATCCCCTTTCAACAACAACAATTGCTCTAATTATTACTGAAAATCTCTTTTTAATATACCTGATAATATATTATCATTAGCAGTTTCCAACTTTATATTTTTACATTATATAACATCTGTTTCTACAAGATGGATGAAAGAATTATCATCATGATCACGTTCATCCAAACCAACATTATCAATAAATTCCAATCGTAATAATGATTTCTTACATTGGCACAAGGCCAGAACTTTGGGGTGATGGGTAAGTCGATTAAATCGACCTCAGTACTTGACTGGTACTTTGCATTTCATCCTTCCGGGTTCAATAAACAAAGTTGACTTCGGCGGGATTTGAACTCAGAACGTAAAGAGCCAGAATAAATACCGCAAGGCATTTTGTCCGATGCCTTAACGATTCAGCTAATCCACCGCCCTTCCAATCGTAATAATGCACACACATGTGGTATTTGAGATCCCTTTACATAATTTATTTCACAATCAAATGTAATTTGTAAGCCCTATCTCAATATACGTGCAGATGTTACTTTCGGTAACCCACAATATTTACTAAAAATAAATTCTTGTGGCCAATTAAAAATTATCGACCAAGCAGAAAATACCATGCTCTTCGAGTTCACCATACAATAGTCAAGGCTTCCCTTTCAATATCTGAGTATCATGTTTCAGCTGTGGTTAATGCTCTTGACAAATATAACACAGGATGGCCAGCTTGTAAAAATATACTTGATATGACCTTTTCACTTGCATCATTTTTGTGAAATCATAAATCTGAATCATTTGCTTTGATACTTACATCAGCTTTATATCTTCAAATGCCTTTTGTTGCTGGACTCCCCATGAAAATGGGTCACCACATTTACGAAGTGATACAAGTGGCGATTTGCGATCTGAATAGTGATCAATAAATCTTTCATAGGAATTAACAAGTCCGAGAAAATATTCTAACTGCTTCTTGCCCTTTGGCAACTTTACATTCATAATAAATGTAAAGCCGCCACTAAATGATGTTCTGGTGATATACCCTCCTTTATCAGTATATACATATGTATAAAAATATTAAAAAAAGACAATTGATCAGTCTCTAACAAAGATTTAGCCCGATTGATCACCATGTCTGATAATTCCAACCTTTTTATCTTTTCTGCCTTGATTTACAACAGTTTTAGTACCAATGCATATATCATCTTGATAAACAGTATGGGCATCTATATGGATTCTCCGTCAGTCTCGACGATGAGCAGTCAGTTGTTCGGCCATCGAAATTCCTACTCATGAAATTAACGTGTAAGAGGCTGAGTATTCCATAGACACGTGTACAGTCAACATAATTTTCAGGCCCAATAAGCGTGACATAGTGTGACAAGACTGGGCTTTGAATTACAGATACAATTCAGAAAAAGATAGAAGAATCGACCCCGAAAGGATAAAAATCAAAGTTGAACTCAGAGAGCAGAGATCCGGAGAAAATACTGCAAGACAACTCTTGCCAATTCGCCGCCTTCTGAGGAACAATAACATTATCAATGTCATTTCCAATAACATGTTCAATTGCTTTCTGAAACATTGCCCTGGTTGTTTACATTCCATATAGAAGACATGTCTACCTTAAAAGACCCATTGGTGTAGTATTTATCACTGTAACTCCTCTTCTTCAGAACACATTTCTATCTGATGATATGCCCCCTTTTATATCCAAATGGCAAAATAATTCATGCCGGGAAGAGAATGAAATATCGATTCAGTATTTGGAGTCGGATAAGGGGACGAACAAATTCTTTCAATTACACTTACTTTATAGTTTCCACATATTCTAAGATCTCCATCCGCCTTTCACACAACCAGTAAAGGAGAGCACCATTTACTTCCACCAGGAGGAACCTTTTCAAAAAGACCTTCATTAATTAGTTTATTCAGCTTCGTAATGACTAATGGTTTAATGTGTATTGGCAATGGTCTAGCCTCAAAATAACATGACCTGATATTTCCTTTGAGGAGAATGTAGGTTTTAAAACCACTTATTCTCCCAAATTGTCTGGGAACTTCAGTCTCATAAATTATGTTGAACTATCAACATTCATCACATCAATACCGAGCAAGCTATGGTTTTTCTAACATTTAGCAGCAATGACATTCACAATATTTATACTCTTATTGGTTTCTATTAATGCGTAAATGAGTGATCCCTTAAATTGTTTTAGTTTGAGATCGCACTTGCTTAATTTTGGTTTATTCACCATCCTGAAGTTCTGAGGTATTATAGATACCCGACTGCCAGTGTCAACTTCATCTTAACGTTAACATTATGAATATAATTTCCAACATGTTTAATTGCTCTCTGAAACATAGCACTGGCTGTTTTAATTCCATATGGAAAGCATGTCCATCTTGAAAGACCCATTTGTGTATTTATCGTATTTCTCTCGCTTCAGAACTCATTGAACATTGTAGTATTTTTTTATGCCAATTTCATAAATACTTGCAAAATCTTAATTTTTAATTTCTTCAGTTTCCTCAATCAATTTTGTAGTTTTACATACTGCCTGAAAGTGTTTCTTTTTTCCACATTTATTACAAGTTTTACAAAATGCAGGACATTTTGATGATGCATGCTTATATTCACAAAAGCGACATTTAGAATCCGATTTATACTTCTTGTTATCATGAAGATCACCCTTACTTTCTATTTTTTCTCAGTCATCCGAAATTTAGAAATCCTTTCAAGCTGTTGAATGAATTCAATGCAAACATTAAGCTTCAGATCACATGATTAAAGATATTCTAATGCTTATATACAATGCTCAGATGATTGCATGTCATCTATCAGTTCATTTGAATTATACCATTATTACGGTTTGGCTAAGTTCGTAAACTGTTCAAGGTGTATGCATAAAATGTTAAAGTTACCTTACAATCAAAGAAATCAACCCAGTAATGATAAATACAACATATATTTATTTACTAGTGGGGAAACAACGGAGGTACAAAGCGGTTGCCGTAGTCATGAGATTCTTCATAGAATCGTTGGTAGTAATTGTCGTAGTGTTGCTCGATTGAGGAGACGAAATCAGACACGTCTCACTAGCTGCGTAGCTGGGTTCAAGAGAAAGTTTTCAGGCAGAGAACCGGAAGTGTAAACCTGCTTCAGCCAGAACGAGGCTGAGGCTCAACTACCGGTCTCTTGCATCAGACACCGAGCGACAACTCGTCTTGGCTCCACTGCCAAGGGATGCAACCGCTACATGTTTAACACTTTACTTAATATCAGAGGTCTGTCAATGGGGAACTCAGTCCAATCACAAAGATATATTTAAATATATTGAATTAAACACAACAAACATCCAAAATGGTAGAACTCAATGTATAAATTGCACTCCAATGCATACACAGTTAGGGTAAATCCATGTAACAGTTACACAGTTATTCAGATAGGTGGTAGTGTACAGGCTGCAATAGATACAGAGTAATGTATCAAAATAAACACATAAGGAAAGATTTCAAATAAATTTTAATAGATGTAATAATTACATCATTCCTGACACATGCTTCAATAGGTTGACATAAGCATTATTTAATACATAAATGTTGTTTTCCCATATCATCAGATGAGGAGATCCAAGAAGGAACTGAATATACAGATTCAAAGATCGATAATTATAGAAGCATTCAGGAGAGGAGGGAAAATAGGGGAGAAAGAGTATAAGCCAATCACATGTCATAAATATAGTAGGTGGTGGTGAATAACCACACCTATTTCAACTGACGCCTCTCACTACGATATCCAGGCCATAATTAAAAGATATAGTTTCAAAGTCTTATTAAACTATAAAACATCCGGCCATAAAATCAGAGTATTTAATTTAGTGCATCACCATCTAAAACCGAGTAGAAAAGGCATCGGTCAAAGAATCAGTGACGTCAATATAAAAGATAGAGAGAAGATAGGAAAGGAATATAAGAAAAGAAAAAAAAGACAAAAGGGAAATAGAAGGGTTGGAAAAAGGAACTGAACAGAATAGAAGATATAGACCAGGGGTGGCCAAACTTGCTTAATGTAAGAGCCACATACAATAAACTTCAGATGTTTAAGAGCTGCAAGATATGAACAAAATTTACACACATGTTTTTCTTGTTACATACACATTTTGTGGCAAAAATTTTACATAAATATTAAGAAATACATCTATGCAACAATACTTATTCATGTATGCAGTTTTTTAAACTGTTAATTTGTATCAGTTTCAGTAATCACAAAGTACACATATATACCAAATGTTTTCAAAATCTTGACTGATGATTGTTTTAATTATATTGAGCGTATACTGTGATGAAAAAAGAGCTCAGCCAACATATTTCCACGAGCCGTATATTAAAGGTCAAAGAGCCACGGTTTGGCCACCCCTGATATAGAATTTAGTAAAATTTCCACTTTTTATGTATCGTCTGTATCTGATACTGTTTCTTTATTATTTCAGATGATATGATAATACTGGCATAA
>JAOPJM010000001.1:13092785-13105368 GCA_027124095.1 Muusoctopus leioderma
TTTGTGTTTCCTAATAAACAGACGTCCGGCCGTTTGGTGATCAGTGTTGGTGACAGGAAGAGCATCCGACCATAAAATTTCTGCCTCAATAACTCTCTCCGTCCAACCCATGCTAGCATGGAAAAACGGACGTAAAAAGCGATGATGACACATACACAACAGACTTCTATACACTTTCTATCTACCAATTTCACTCACAAAGCATTGGTTGGCCTGAGGCTATAGTAGAAGACCCTTTTCCCAAGGTGCCACGCAGTGGAAGAGAATCCGGGACCACATGGCTGCAAAGCAAACTTCTTAACCCCACAGCCATGCTTGCACCTATTGTCAATATAAATCAAAATTAGCCATCACCAGAATTCAAAGGAATAAATCTGAAAATATTCTTCACTAGACTGCTAAACTTTCAGTGCCACTCACCAGCATCTTTTATATACAACATCCTACAATCTAACCCTGCTCAAACATTACAAAACCAAACTGAAGTCCTGGCTGCAAATCTGATGGTGTAGAATATGACCAAAACTATGCAAGGTATAAATGTATCATGTGCTAAGTGAACCATTTCGCTACACCTAGTAATTTGCCTATTATAAGGCTATGTGGAACCAGCCACGTTAAATGGATTTTTTAAGTTAAGAAAATTATATACAACCACATGGTTACATATTTTTACGCAAGTATATATATATATACACACACACAATTATGCATGGGGGAGACGTGGACTCCACAAGATGAGAAGAAAGTAGAAGGTTACTTTGTTTGATATTTATGTTTTTATTTATGTCATAATTGAAATTTCGTTTTGGTTTCAGAAATGTATTAAAACAAATTTTAGAGAACTATTATGAAAGAAAAAGAAAACAGTGTTGGCCTGTTGTTGACAGGTGTGCTAGTGACCCCATAAATACTGTAATATATAAAAGATCGTATCTGTGTATGAGGGAGAAGTGGCTACAAGAACCAAAAAAACAGGAAGGATGATAAGGAAAAAGATTGTAAGGGGTAACCAGAGTGAGCAACATGGACCAAAACACATGCTGCTGGGGGTGGGGAGAAAGATATCAAAGGATGATGTAACTGCCAGAGTGATAGGGGAACAGATGATGCTGCAGACAAAGAGAAAGAAAGATGTTGAAGCTATGAGAGAAAGCATTGAGATAGATGCACTGTATCAAGTGATCAATTAGAAAGCACAGTATATATTATGTGACCAACATACAAAAGAAAGAAAACACAAGACCTGGGAGAGGAACAGTAAACATGCAATAAGTGCTGAGAAAGAGGAGGTGCTTGACTGTTCTATTCTGTTTGTTTTTATATCTATGACCAGCTAACAAATAATGAAATAGTACAACACACTAATGTAAACTTGCTGTGGCATAGTACACACAAACTTTGGATGGACTAACAGAACTACAAAACTATATATACTAATGCAAAAGTGTAAACACTAAAAATTAAAATGTATGTTCTAAAGCTAAGATGATCAGACACAGAGCTTCAAGATGTACAGTTTTAACAGATTTTTATCTAAGATAATTCAGTAGCATCTTTTTATCTATTTTTATCATCCAATTGTTAGCAGTAACTCAAGATTATCAAAACATAACACGCTGTTCAACTGACATATAAATTATGAAACATATCTTCCAAATGAAACTCCACCTTTTAAAATAAATAAAATAAGTATGTTTTGAAATAACTAAAGTTCACAAAAATACTGCTTTTGATATAAGATTTCCTTGTAAAGGGTAGAAAAGGACAAAGTTTGCCCAAGTCAACTTTGCCTCTCATCTTTCTAAGGGGTGATAAAATAAATACCAGTCAAATACTAGTATCAATTTAGTTGATTATAACCTTCCAGAGAAGTTGTGGCCTTGTTACTGAGGTAAAAATCATTAATAAGTATGCTTTGGAATAACAAAACTTTAGAAAAATACATTTGATATAAGCTTTCCATACAAGAGCAGAAAAAGACAAAGCCTATTATTTCTTTAACTCTTAACGTCCTGTAGGACACGGTTCCACACAGTACCACATCATCAAATTGATATGAATCATTGAGCTATATATACGGTGAAAGTGAAATATTTTTGTGTGAAAACACCTCAAGCACCTGTGGTTCTTACCTGTAAATTTCACAATAAATAAGCTGCAAAAAACTTGTTTTTAGGCATTTTCTGCTCAATCATTTCAGGGCTTAGAAAATTTATTACAGGATGTTAAGAGTAACCACTGCTATAATACATTGTTTAGTGAAATTACTATGATGAAAGAAAATCAAGAATGTCTGAACTTCTATGTAAACATTGGTAAATGTTTACAGAGGTTCACCTCTATGTAAGCATTTACCCCCATTGTCTGGGGCTACTTAGTTGTCCTACTTGTGACTCAATAGTATCAAGTAGGATAATTGTAATTAATACATTCTATGAAAGTTTGGACTTAATCACAATGATACTTTGTTATCTATGGGAAGCTAAAGTCAGAAATATATCCAAAAATACAGTGTAAGCCAAATAGATTTGAAAATATTGTTGTAACTAGTATCTGAAAATCTTCTGATAAACAAGATAGGTTTGATATTTTAAACGGAATGGTCTAATGAATCCAATAAAGGCTAAGACAGTGGCACACCCATCAAACATAGAGGATGTAAGAGAGATTATAAAGAACAGCAAATTACAAGAGCAATTTCAAAAAGAAAATTTTAGTGGAAGTAAATTTGGTTCATGCAAGAAGTAGATACTTTAGCAAAACCGCAAAAGGAAGTTGAAGATTGTGAACTTCCTATTTGCAACAATTCCCTCAGCAGATAAAAAGAAGCAAATAAAAAAAAAACACCTTCCCAGATAAATGATCCTGGGTGTAAAAAAGAGATTTCTGTCATTATCTATCAAAAGAACAGGAAACATACTTCTAAATAAACAACCAGTAAAAATAGACAAGTTTACTGAGGCAAGTAAATTTTCTTGCAAAAATTTGGTAACATATCAAGAACAAATTAAAAAAAAATCTACTGACTCAAATGGCTTTGAAACATCTCTAGACAGCTCCTGCATGGCAGAGTCTTTCAGTGAGATGGCGATAAGTTAAATTAAAGAAACATCCATACATTGAATTCAGCAATACTAACATTAACTGAGGTCTGAAGTAAAAGGTTATCATCAATTTGTACTATATGTAATATGTGATGCTATAAACCTATACAGTATCTTCATACAGTTTAGACAAAAATCTATGCCAATTTCTATCACAATGTTATCAGATATGTACTTGATAAGGAGAGACTACTATAATTCAAAACAGTCGACTCAAAATATATGGTTGATATTTGTGTGTCTATTCCAAGATACTTTTGTGTCAAGAAAGATTAAAATGAGAGAAAGTGTTCCAAAAGATTCTTGCAATCAAACCAAAAACTATACATCATTCTTAAAGTAAAAGAATTTGCATAGTATGATAAAATATTATGGGGATAAAAAAAAGCACTACTCCATGTGCCAAAATGCACAAGCAGAAATTTGCCAGCACTTCAAAATGGTGTCTTCCTGTATCTATTTCAGCTTGTATCTCTATTTCTCACTCCACATAGTTGGCATTCAAAAAGACATTCTGCTATAACCATAACCACAGTCACACATGTTACATATATGCAGCAAGTATAAGACAGACAATAAATCAATAGCCAGTGAACCTAAATACTAAACACACCCTTGCTAAAAATATTCTTGACCACCAAGGAAAAGCTCCAGTTTTCTTTTTTTTTCATGGTGCATCAGAAACCAACAGACTTTTTAGATTAACCCTGTTGATACCAAACCGCCTGAAACCGCCCTAGGTTCTATAATAAAAATCATTTGTTTTAAAGTGCTCATACTTAAATTTAAACCTTCCATAATCATTTTATGTAAGAAATTTTAAACACCAACTCAACAAAGTTAGCTATTTTACTAATTCTTGAATATTTACAAACTTAATTGAAAAATTGTAGGCTGTGCATTTCATTAGAAATACAGTAACGAAAGGGTTAAAAGATAAAATATCTTAGCATGTGTCTAAGTATCTTCATTTTTGGCCTTAACATTCCAAGGACCCTTCTGAATGTATGTATGCGCATGCATGTACATGTCAGTACACAAGCACCCATCATTTTACATCCGTTTTTACATGCTTGCATAGGTTGGACAGTTCTTCTCTAGCACACCACTTGTTGCAATCACTTGCCAACTACTTTATAACATGCGGCAGCAGTAGCTGCCACCATTGTCATCATTTTACATCCACTTTCCATGCTGTCAGCATGGTTTGAGTCAGTTCTTATTTGGAGTAACTGCCCTTTTAGATGGGTTGGACAACCACATCTTCCCCCATACTTGGCAAGGTTTCTATGGCTCAATGCCCACTGGCTGCAATTTATTGTGGCATCAGCACTTGAGAGGTTGTCATATTCTTTACAAGACTAAAGGCCCCTTTTGAACCTACGTTGTCTCTGCTCATTCGCCAACCACTTTCCAGAGTATACTGGGTGCATTTTATTGTGGCACTAGTGAAGTTTCCTTGTACCCCACAAAACTAAAGAGTCCTCACTACTCTACGTTATCTCTGTTCGTTAAAGGCACCGACCAAGAGTGTGAATAGAAGAGAGAGAGCAATGAGAGACAAATAACCAAGGAGAGAGGGTGAAATAAATGAGAGTATGATGGCAGAAACGGATTGGGGTGAGAGTGGTAGAGGGAGAAAATGGAAGAGACAGTGAGTAATGGAAGAGAGACTGTGATGGTAGCAACATGTTTGATGGTAAGAGGGAGAGCGACTGATTGATAGTAATAGAGGCAGGCGATAGTAAGAGAGAGCTGTGTGTGTCAATAATGAGTGACCTCAGAGTGTGTGTGTGTGGGGGGGGGGGGGAGTCATGTCTAGCAGTACAGAATTGTGAATGGTAGGGTATATCAGATAGAGAGAGGATGAGTGGGGAGAGGGTGAATGATAGAGGAACAAGAGGGTATTGAAGAAGCAGGATGAGTGATAGAGATTTGGGGGTATCAAAGAGGTGGGTGGCAACAGATAGAGACCTACCAGGAGCATAATGAACAAGAGACCCAAAAGTAGATATATTATGCAACCCAGCCTCCATCACTACAACATTCGTTTCACCACACTTGCACGCATAGGCGGGTCTTCTCCTGTACCATGTGTCATCAATCACCATGGTCCTTTGTCATCTCTTTTGTGAGGTTTAGTATCTTGAAATCAGTCTTCACCACTCCATCCCATGTCTTCCTAGATCTCCTCCTTCCACAGGTTCCATCCACTTTGAGCACTCGGCACTGTCATCCTCCATATGCATCACATGCCTGTACCAGCACAGTCTTCTTTCTTGCACATTACATCAGATTTCACTTACATCCAGTTTTTCTCTCATATCATTTGTGCTTCGTCATTCACGCACACTAACATTACACACCCAGTGGAGCATGCTCACTTAATTTCTACTATGCAACATTGTACTTTGCACACATGCATCATACAATCTGCCCTTCACTCGGAGAAAGAAACCCTTTGTTGCCAGCAGAGGTAGTAGTTCATGGAACTTTCTCAACCCTGTTCTTACTCTGACTATTATGCTTTCAGTACACCCACCAGGTACAGTGTATGGAGTTTTTACTGCCATTTCCATGATGGTAGCAGGATTCTGTCTGCTTTCCTACTTACTAAAACTTTAGTCTTTGCTAAGTTTACTTTGAGGCCTCTCAATTCTAGATTTTGCTACCAGGTCTGGAATTTCTTCTCGAAATCTTCTACAGATTCGGCTGTAAGAACCAAGTCATCAGCATACAGGAGTTCCCATGGACAACTGACCTTAAACTCCTCTGTTATGGCCTGGAGGACTATAAAAAACAGGAGGGAGCTGAGGACTGAGCCCTGATGGATCCCTACCAGTCCACTAAAATCACTGCTGAACTCATTGCTGACTCTCACCTCACTGTGAATAGATGAATGGCTTACATGGCTCTCACAAGCCATTCATCTATTCCTAGTTTCCTTAGCAACCACCATATTACAGAGTGTGGAACCCTGTCAGAGGCTTCTCCAGGTCGACAAGTGCTAGGTATAGGAGTTTACTCCTACCTAAGTACTTCCCCTGCAGTTGTTTCACTAAGAAGATGGCATCAGTAGTACTTCTTCCTGGCACAAAACCAAACTGCATCACATCTAGACTAATTCTCTTCCTAATCAATTGTGCTATAAGAATTGTTGTAACTTTCATGATCTGGTCCAATAATTTGATTCCTCTGTAACTGCCTCTCTTTAGCGCATCTCCTTTGTCCTTGTAACAGTTGACGATGATACTGCTATGCCAGTCATTAGGTATGACACCTTCATGTATGAACTAATTGACTATGCAAGTAACCAGCCAGTTCCCTACTCTGCCAGACATGTTTTACTCAGTCTTGGTCACAAAGTTACACGAGCCTTCATCCTTCATCATTCCTTGTACCATATCCATAGACTTCAGCTACATCGGAGTAGCTATCATGGCATTGCTCAACATCTCCATTAAACTCACCAGCCGTGATAACAAACTTGTTGTCATCTGTTTTTGAGGTAGTCTACAAGAGGACCTCATAGAAACGGTCCTTTTGTTCATCTGTCAGTCCTGATTTTAGTGCATATACAGAGACCACTGTTGCTGACATGTTGCCTATGACTAGTCTAAGTTTAATTATCCAGTCACATACTTTGGCTACATCAATTACTTCTATCCATTTCTCCATCCATTCTATCCATTTCTCTGCTAACATCTATCCATTTCTCTGCTACACATCTATCCATTTCTCTGCTACACATCCATCCATTTCTCTGCTAACATCTATCCATTTCTCTGCTACACATCCATCCATTTCTCTGCTAACAATATACCTACTCCACCCTCCCTGCACTGTTACTCACCCATAAGAATTTGTATCTATGCTCCTTGCCCATGAGCAGTCTGAGGCTCTCCTTTATTTTATTTCTTGTACACAGCATACATCTACTTGCCTTTGTTCCAACATTCCTATAACTCCCCAGAACTGCCTTTCATTGTGCCAACGTTGATGGTGGCAGCCCTAAGGTTTTGCACATGACAGGAAGAGCGTTGATGCAATCATTTGATGATGGTTGGGAGCTTCTCTCACATGGCCAGATGTTCCCACCTGGCCACTGCACTACCATGTGCAGCACTAACATGGTAGGTGTTAGTCCTGTACATGCAATTTCAGTTTTTCATTGTATTTGTGACTGTCATGATTTTGGCATTTGGTGGGAGTGCTACATGCCCTTCCTATCACCAACCACTTTACAGCAAGGATTGGATGTATTTTATCATGCCACCAGCAATAGAAAGGCAGTTATTCAGGACTAAAGTATCCCCCTATACACTGTATCAGTTTTTAATTCAGAGTTTCTGTTGGGTTTTTTGGACTGCCCAACTTCAATATTTTTATAAACAGATAGCTCTTGGTTGAGGCATGTAGTATTTAAAAATATAGCTGTAATATATTTTCAACGATTTTCCATGAAGTTTATCTAGCCTGCAGACTTTATTTTTCATTGCACTATTTAAAATATATAGTACTTGTCTAAAGTTGAGTCCATATTGTGAGTATGAGTCACTCAATTTGTTTCACAATTTGTTAAATCTTATCATGCTTAATTCTTATTTGCAGCTCCTAGTTTTAAATGCATAGTGACTGTGTTTTTCTTGATGTATATGGCATTACATTTTAGCAGACTAATATAAGTCACAAGTCATGCATGAAAGTGTTGCTGTTGTATAGCCTCAGCTGTTGTTTGTACATTGAGTACTGTATTCATTCTTTGTATAACTATCGCTTTAACAATATTCCCATAATTATTGTCAAAATCAAAGGCAATAACTGTAGAAAATAATAGGATTCCATGTTTTAATACATGCCTCAAATAATAGCTGGTTCCAATTCATAGAAATATTAAAGCACATGGTCCAGTTTTTAAACATCATATATATAAAAGCACTTACACAAAGGAAAAGGACAAAAAAGAAAGGAAAACAAAAAGAAATCTCTGTGTATGATGGAGGAGGACTGTGAGAGGTTTTCAGAAATTATTTTTTGAGATAACAATAAAATTTTGCCTTACTTGTTCCTTATTCCGAGTCATATGATTGGACTGAAGTCTTCGCAGAAGTGGAACACCATTCCTAGATTGACGTTTTAATGTCCAATAACTTAAGAGTCGTGCCAAAAACTGCTGCTTCTTTTGTAAAGTAATTATGCCAGAAATTTTGGTTATTCTAAATTAAATATAAAATAAACAAAAAACACTTTAAATTGATTGAATCACTTATCTGAAAGGAAAGAAACCATTAATAGTTTATGAGAAATAGTAAAAAAAAATCTTAAATTGAAATGTTTCTATGTTGAATGGGGGGGGGGGGGATCTTCAATATATTAAAATAATAAAACACATTTCAAAGTGTAACAACCAACTGGATAAACATAGATGCTTCCTATTTCTAAAAATACCACACACATTCATACACAATAAAATGCCCACGTGAACACAAGAGTGTCTGAAAATAGCTTTAAAAGACAATTCCTGTCCTAGATATCCTTTTTTATTATTATTATTATCTGGGTAGCTGAGCAAAGCAAAACTGACTGATACAGACTCACATACAACAAAAAGGGAATTCTACACATACAAAAAGGGTAATAAAAAAAAAAAGGGTTTAAATGATTACACTTTTAAAAGAAGGCAAGGTAAACTGGCCTTTCATCCTTTCGGGGTTGATAAAGTACCAGTCCAAAACTGGGGTAAATTCTTCTCTCTGTCTGGAAGAAATTGGCTATTGTCAGACCTGGAGAGGGATGGGCTCCACCAAGTTTTAAATTTCCAAGACATCACTCCTATGACTCCTTCAGTTGAGGCTCAAGGAAGGAAGCAAGGACTTTTAAAACAGGAGACTTCTTCAGCTGAGGGGTTTTTTGTTTTCACTGCTTAGTCTGGAGGGGGAAGGCAGTGCCCATCACCCTTTTTCCAGGGCCTCTGAGACTGGAGAGGGGGAGGGAGGAAAGTATCCTCTTAGACCGGATACCTGGCCCGAATGCTTGCAACAGAGTGGGCAATGCTAAAGTCACCCACGGGCAGGTGGTGGTGTTAAACTGGTGATGAATTAAGTCTACCACCAAAGTAGGCCACGGCAGGATTTGAACTCAGAATGCAAAAGCCGGAATAAATACAGCGAGGCATCTCGTCTGACGCTCTAATGATTCCGCCAGTCCACTGCCATAGACTGGTACTTTATTTATCTACCCCGAAAGGATGCAAAGTTGACCTCGGTTGGATTTGAACTCAGAGCGCAGTGAGCCGGAACGAATACTGCAAGGCATTTTGTCCAACGCGCTAATGACTCTGCCAATTCGCTACCCCTGTGTGAGTGTGTGCACTTGCAAGCACCAGCTTGTGTGTATGTCTGCCTGCATGCATGTATGTACCAAGTGTGTGTAGGGGAACAGTTGTTGAAATGGACTGAGCCAGAAGTATCCCTAATTATGTCATGACTTAACAGTTACTTGCTACAGTGGTAGAGGGCATCAAACATGAAATAGTTAGACACAGTGTTCAGTTTAGTAAACACGTGATTCAGAACGATGTTAGTAAACCTCTCCACAAGACATGTAAACCTTATAGAAAAACCTGAACAAACAGAATTAGATGTATTTCACTACATTACTTAGCAAAAATTTAGATAATAAATGAAGTCTATTTTTGTATAACTAAAGAGCACACTCAGATGATAAAAAATGATAAGAATCTTAAGACTAAGTTTAAAGAGATAAGGCATAAATCTTAGATTTTAGCTATTTTGACTCCAAATTATTTACATAAACCTCAATCAAATATAATGTAGCTGTAGAAAATTGACTTTACTTTATTGAGATACACTGTATTCAACAGCATCATGTTGGAAATATTTTCAAAGGTTAACGGGAAACTTCATAAACAAAATTGTACTTGTTAAAATAGTTAAATGTATGAGAATTAGGCTTCTACAAATTAATCTTTATATCTTACTTCCAATAATTTGCTACATACTTTTATCTTAGAAACCTACTATAAAATAAAATATTACATCACTGATATTAAATTTTCAATAAGAAGTTAATTTTAAGAGCAGATTGCTGAGGTTGAATTTAACTGGCTAATAACAATAAATCAAAATAATGAGTTGTATTTTAGCAGGGTGATTAATGCTATTTTCAGTGACTGAAAGGGATTTACTGCAGTACACAAAAACTCACTAAGGCTGATTTTCACAACCTTTCTAAAGTTATATTAACTTGACATATATTTCTAGAACTTTTAATGCTAAAACCCTATTTTCTATGAATGCAAAACTATAAGAACAAGATTTTAAAAGTTTTATGATTGAATTAACAAAGTAGATTTAACTCTTTCGTTACCATATTTCTAATGAAATACACTGCCTATGATTTTCAATTAAATTTGAAAATAATCAAGAATTTGGAGGGGTTTAGTAAAATAATTAATGTTCTCGCTATTAAGTTAGTGTTTGGAACATAACTTAACAAAAAGTTCTTACATAAAATTATAATGGCAGGTTTAAATTTGAATATGAACACTTAAAAAGAAATGGCTTTTTTTCACAGAAACAGGGGTGGTTTCCGGCGGGTTGGTATCAAAAGAGTTAAACAATAAAGTAAATCAATTGTAGCGTTTTACCGTTTGTTTGATGCGGAGAAAAGTGCCTCGGGATGAAATTAGTGCCATCGTGTGGTAAGACGACAGGGTGGTGCTGGTAGAAGTCCTGCCTGGCGACAGAGTCCGTGTCGTAGTTTTCCTGATAATACATCTCCTCGTGTGGATCCATCCAGTGGTTAGCGTCCACGGTGTTGCTGTCGTGAGGAGCGGCCTTGTGTGCCACCGACGTAGCGGGTATCATTGCGTAGTGATGCTGGTGTGCCTGGTGGTACATTGGGTGAGTCTGCTGCTGCTGCTGCTGTTGCTGCTGCTGTTCGTAGCTGTTTGAAGCAGGCGTCATAATAGCGCTGTCTTTATCGGTGGGTATGGAGTAGAGGTAGTGGTACTGTGGGTAGTACATAGACGGGGGAAGTTGCTGGTGTGGTACTTCTTGCTGTTGTCGGCAATGCTGCTGTTCGACAGACATCTGGCCACCGCCATTGCTTGGAAGCGTGCTTGTCATAGCTTCGTTCTGTTGCTGGCTGCCGCAAGTGTCGGGTAATTTGGACTTAGCCCCAGGAAACGTACGAGACGAAAGCATGGAGTTACGACGATCAAAGCTGCCATTCAAACTAGATATAAAAAATGTCGGAAAGAATTTAAATAAATACGTAATTAAGAAAATAAAAATATTATTAACTCTTAACTTCCTGTAAAATATTTTCTAAGTCCCATAACCACCACCACCACAACCACCACCACCACCACCACCACCACGTTTTCACACATAAATAGTTCACTTTCCCCATATATACACAGCTCAATAATTCATGTCAATTTGATGATGCGGTATCGTGTGGGACCGTGTCTTTACAGGATGTTAAGAGTTAGAAAGGGTCCCTCTCAACACCCCAAACATGTAGGACAATACACTAACAGAAAGGGTCCCTCTTAACACCCCAAACATGTAGGACAATACACTAACAGAAAGGGTCCCTCTCAACACCCCAAACATGTAGGACAATACACTAACAGAAAGGGTCCTTTCAACACACCAAACATGTAGGACAATACACTAACAGAAAGGGTCCCTCTCAACACACCAAAATAACACTGACCCATCAAGCCAACAAAGCAGCTTGTGTTGTCCTCAATCCTCTAGAAATAGCAGCCAACTCTACCTCATATCACACCCTACAGTCTCAAAAGAGACAAGGACACGTTGGATAATGCAGTCCTAGATAGACCATGCCAGGAAAAAAAGAAAAATGATGGGATGGTCACGGCTGGAATGCCTTTGATCAGGGCTGACCTACCTGGGGATCAACAAACAACAATGAACAAACCCCTTTGTGATTGGTACCCAGTAAACTGGACAGGAGGACATTTAGGGATAAATTGATTGGTCAATCACCTGACCATGCCCCCCCGTCCAACCCCCAATTGGCCAGTGTGGACAGGTAGGCCTACACCCAGCATAGATAAACCAGCAATGGCATACTGAGGCTTCATCCAGCAGTGGATCGGGGGGTAGATAAATAAAGTACCAGTCTAGGATGGTGGACTGGCAGAATCATCGAGGAGAGAAAAAAATAGTTATTTACATCATGGCTGCGGGTGGTGCTGGATGTATGTATTTGTTCCGGCTGTTTGCGTTCTGAGTTTGAATCCCACTGTGGCCGACCTGGGTCGTAGACTTAATCTGTCGCCTGGTTTAACACTACCACCTGGCTACCCTTGGATGCCTTTAGCAGAGTCCACTCTATTGGAAGTATTTGGGTCAGGCCTCCGGTCTGAGGATACCTTCCTTCCTCCCTCCCTCCCTCCCTCCCACCAGTCTTGGAGGCCC
>JAOPJM010000001.1:13109165-13134796 GCA_027124095.1 Muusoctopus leioderma
AGGCCGTGGTGAGAAGTGTGATTATGATGGTGGGCCCTTATGGCCTAGGTGGGCGGGTCTTTTCCAGCACTGCATGAATCCACAGATCACGGTCCTGTGTCATCTCTTCTGTGAGGCCTAGCGTTCTAAGGCCAGTCTTCAATATATATATATATATATATATATATATATACAACAGGCATCACACAGTTTCCATCTACCAAATTCACTCACACGGCATTGGTCGGCCAGAGGATATAGTAGAAGACAAGTCTACTAAGTGGTCCAAGATAAGTAATTCAGATTCTTGCATTTTAAATATGATTTTTTCATGTTGGAAAAAAAAATTGTTGAAGTGTACATGAGCTGGATAAGAATTCATTGTAGGCTAGAAATCCAAGACAGTTTACAGTTTGTCTCCTGAACGAAACGATGCCTAATTAGAAAAACAGAATAGAACAAATTCCCCCTAAATATTTCATATACCATAATAAAGATACAGAAGCAGCGAATTTATTAATGATTCAATGAGAAATTGTAAAGTTTCCTCTAAATAGAGGGAATCTATAAGTAGTAGTACTTTAAGAGAGACCTAAACAAGTAACAATACATTAGGTAGTAATTCTTTTCCCAAGAAGTAATCTCTTAAGGAAAGGAACCTACTGAAGTAGACCCCCCCCCCTTTCAGAGTAGAAGGAGATAAGATGACCTCAATAGTAATAGAACAAGAAAAATAAATAATACACAGACTTCTATATTAAAGTGTAAGAAAAAAACATTGTAAAAAGGGTTATTTGAATCAACAGTAATGTAATATGCATTTCTCTTTAGTTAAATTTGTTATTAAACATTCATTTTCATAGCTTTGTACTATGAAATAAGCAGTATTATCTCGCTTGGACAGCTAAACAGGGGTGGTCTGAAGCAGCTCTGCCAGCAATATGTAGATAAAGTTCATGACTATCACTTCCTCGTGTCCCCTGATAAAATCAGACAAGCAGCAACAGATCATGTTAGCTAAGAGAGGGAGACACTTGTAGTTGCTTGTCATTGCCATTCACCATGACTGAGCAAAGCAATTGACACTGATAATGGTAGTAAAACATTATCAGAAATCTTTTGACAGTTTGCTCTGTCTATTGCTTTCTGACTTTTCTATAACAACAAAATAAATAAATATTCTTAGTGTCCAGAGTTAAATTAATTTAAAAGAAATGGTGGTGGTTATTGTTTAGTCCCAAGTCAGCCCTGATCGAGCATACCAATAATCAAAGGCATTCCATTTTTATTCAGCAGACATAGTATATATAGTTCTACATTATCTAATGTGTTCTTCCTTTTTTTTTTATGATGTGTGTGATTTGAGGAAGATTTGGCTGCTCTTCTAGCACGTCATGCGACCAATGTAGAGGCTCCCTCACTAGCTTGTAGAAATAGTTGAAAGGTATATTGGCTGATCTGTGTAATATGTTGTACATCCCAAAACAGTGGAATAGCAGAGCCAATATAGCACTAGGACTAAAATAAGTACCAGTTATGTAATGAGGGGTCATTTAACTGACTATACTTTTCACTAACAAATTTACTGTAACAATTCATGAATACTGTATTTCTAGGCAAGAAGAGAGCTGCAGATGTCTAAGTCAATACAGTACTAGACATCCAACCAAATATCAGTAAGATATAAGGTTTCTGAGTAGTGTAGTAGTGGAATGTTGTGAATTGGAGAAAGAAATGTGTGGGTTGCTAATGTTTAGGATGAGTCTTTTTAGGATTTCTGAAGGTGTTCATAGGAGGGTGATAGCTCTGTGTGATGCTGTTTTGATTGGCTTTAAAATTGTGATGATTTTCCCCAGCTACTGATGCTTTCTCTTTGAGAACTTTGATAACAGACAAAAATAAAATGGGACTAAGCTTGCTAAATGTAGGTTTAGTCAGTTTTTCTCATATTGTTATCGTGAAATGAAACAAAGTTATGACATTCACACCTATTCCAATATGTTGTTGGCACAACAGTTTAACCATTCTAACTAAGAACTGAAAACAGCATGTATTCTATCCACTAACAACTTTTCGTCTGTTTCTTACATTGCCAATACAAAGGTTACAGTATTTTTAAGAGAGGTGTACAGTCAATTGAACTAACCTAGTATAATACTGGTCCTATTTTATCAAACTTAGAAGGATGAAAGGCTAAGTTGACCTAAATGAGATTTGAACTCAGAACATAAAGGTATAAAATACCATTTCTGTCAACTTTCACCAAACCAATTTAATAATGGTATAATTTTTTTTTTTTTTTTTTTAGAGAGATGTAAAGTAAAATTAACCACAAGATTTAGCTCAAAACACCACTGCAATAAGGGGGCTTCTATGTGGTTGCTTGATCTGCTACAAGCAATAGCAACATTTCCCTGGAATCACACACAACCATCTTAAAAAAACATGATATCTAAGAATACATTGGATAATGTAGTCTTAGACACACAATGCCTTGATAAAAAGACAGGGTGGTCATGTCTGGAAAAAACTTTGATCATAGGTCTGCTGGATCAGGGCTGGCCTAGGTCTAAACAACAGTATAACAATTTTTTCTAATGTGAATTTAATATCAATATTATTGATGGAGCAGAAACTGCCAGATGGACTGGCACCAGTATATTACTGATATCTATTTTATCAACCTAGTGGGTGATGAAATGGAAAACAAATTCTCATAGATTTGAATGTAGAACAGCAAGGTATCGAACTAGATATTGTAAAACATCTAATTCAGTATACTTGACGCCAGTTAATTCGCTAAAGCTCCGTAAATTATACGTTGAGTCCTCTTGGAAGCAAATACATTCCATATCTGGTGCATCTAAGACAACTAAGCAGGTGATTGAAATTATCCTCCTGGGTAATATACATCTACATCTTTCATACAACAATCCAACAACTTCTAAGTGGTTCACATGAAGCTGTACTGTAGCTGTACAAGTGAAGAACACTGCCTACTATACCTGGAGGTAATCACCTGGAGGAAATCACTTCTATTGTTACCACTATAGTGTGTATTCCATAGTATTCCACTGTCACAATGCAAAGGGTGATTTTGTGCATCAGACAGTCTAAGCTTTCTTGGCTCTCAAATTGCAGCTAGTTTTTCTGCTATGTTGGCAAAAAAAAATCTAATAACTTTTCAGAAACCTTCAATGCTCTTCAAACAAAATGGCACTATAAGCAGTGCTTCTGCAAAAAAAGCCTCCAAATTTGCTGCCTATTTTGCTTCTAATTCCATTTTCCACATGCACAACAAAACAAATCCTGAACTCCCTTTCACAACCCAACCTGCCTTACCATCGTAACCACATAGTCACTAAGTGTGAAAACACCTGCAGTCACCTAAGACCAGCAGGTGTCCAGCCCTGATATGTTGCTGGCATTATCTTCAATAATGTGTTTCCAAGCTGGCACCTATCCTCACCAATCTCTTCAATCTTTTTCTTTTAACAGGTGTATTATACTCTACCCTCATGTCCAACATCTCAAAAGTGATAAAACCACCTCCCCTTCTTGAGTAACCACCATAATGGCTTTCTAGAGCCACTTCCTATTCCAGTGACCTCTCTCACCAATAATAACTTTGGTGAATGCAATGCTGTAGCCCTGAGCAGCAATCATTTCTGAAAAGTTGCTTTGCCTATGGGCTCCACCATTATCTCATCTTTTGAATTGAATTTTTTTTTTTTTTTCATTTTTGCAGCATGTGTCAATAGGGCTCTCTCCAACCCACATCATTAATTCTAGTGTGCCACAATCTTCCTTTTCTACAACCAGCTCACTGCTACTTGTAACCACATACATGTCTACACAGATGATACCACTCTTCACTGGCATTATGCACACAGGCATCATCTACACAAAACCTCACAACCAATTACAACCAATTACTACTTTGATATGCTTAATCAGAATCTGTTTCCCATCACAGTTTTACTACATGGTAGTCTCTACAAATGCTAGGCCTCACAATCTCTAATCACCTTTCATATTTCACTTCAAAGCCAAAAAATATTCAATGCGGAATAGTTGCTGACCTTGTACAATACACAAGTGTGATCCATAGAGTACTGCTCACATACCGGGAATGGTGCAGCTGTTACTCACATAAACATTTTAGATCATATCCCCAAAATAGGTCATCTAACTAACTGACAAACCTTCACTTGCCAACATGTTACAACCACTCGCCCATCCATGCCCTGTTTCCTCTCTTCTATTGTTACCACTATAGTGTGTATTCCTCTGTAATGCTAATCTGTATACCACTCCATCCGTGACCATCCCAAGTCAGTGATAGCCTTCTTGAATCACACACTAAAAACAAAACAGAGGACACATTGAGTAATGTAGTCCTAGGTACACTATGACTGAAAAAAAGACTATCATCATGGCTGGAATGCCTTGCTCATAGGTCTTATGAGAGTTACACAATATGTCTACTTCTCATCATCCTTACCATGTCTCACTTCTCAAACTCCATCCTAAAAACTTCACCCAACCCTTCTTCCCTAAGATTGCAGCCCTCTGAAGCTCCCTCGGTTACATTTTCCTTACAGATATCTACATACAAGTTGAAGCTAAACATGAATCATATTTATCTGACTTGTCTTATTATTTTTTTTGTCTTTCCCCAATGAAAAATATACCACTCAACATAGACTAGTGAATGATTAATGACGTCAGAGTAAGAGCTAGACAAACCCAGAGACATAAGACAATCTGGAGAAGGAAGGTATGATGGAAGCTGACAAGATCCTCTGCTAGACATAGGTTCTGAGGAATACCAGGTGATGTGTATGGCGAGAAGGAAGAAGAGATAGAGACTTATAATATAGAAGACAACCAGAAGTTCCTACAAAACAACCTGCTGCGAGCTGTAGACCAGACCTGTGAAATGATCACGGTTCCAGTCAGATGGAAGGTGATATAGTGATGGAATGAGCAATATAAGCTAAGAGCCAGGCCTGGAAAGAATGGAAGAAAGTTGGGAGCAAGGAACAATATCAGGTAGTTAGAAGAGAAGCTAGATGCCAGAAATACTTAGCAAGCGGAAAAGTAAGGGGTTTGCCAATGTTCTGTGATGTGAGAATCAAAGGCGTGAGGTATTCTGAATTGCAAAGCTGTCTGTCAGTATGAATCAGGATGTCATTGGTGAAAAGTATGTACGTAATGATAGTGATGCTCTGGGACACTGAGAAGAAGGTGGCTTGGAAATGCTATTATGAGAGGTTGCTGAATGCGAAGAATTTGTGGGAAAGAGAGGGACTACCTCATGCAAACCCAACAGAGGAACTTGCTATTGAAGACAACAGCTATATGGTTGAAAGCGCAGCTGAGAATATGAAGGCAGGGAAAGCAACCGGGCCATCAGGATGAAAATATCCGGCAAAGTAAGATGTGCAAATGTCGCATGCATAGTCAATCAGGTCATACAGGAAGGGGTCATTCCCAATGACTGCTGTAGCAGTATCATCATCAACTGCTACAAGGGCAAAAGAGATGTTCTAGAAAGAAGTAACTACAGAGGCATCAAATTGATGGACTAAATTATGAAAGTAACAGAGAGTTATAGCACAACTAATTAGGAAGAAAATGAGCTTAGATAAGATGCAGTTTGGGTTTGTGCCAGGACAGAGTAACACTGATGCCCTCTTCCTAGTGAGACAAATATAGAAGTTCTTAGCAAAGAGCAAATCAATATACCTAGCATTCGTTGACCTGGAGAAGGCCTTTGACCGGATACCACACTATGTAGTCTGGTGGTCGCCAAGGAAACTAGGCCTAGATGAATGACTTGTGGGAGCCTTGCAAGCTATGTACAGAGATGCAGTTAGCATCAAGTTCAGTGAGGAATTTAGCATGCTGGTAAGTGTCCTTCAGGACTGAGTTCTCAGTCCCCTCCTGTTTATTATAGTTGTCCATCCCATAACAAAGGAGCTTAAGACCTGGCTGTCTGTGGGAACTTGCCAATGACCTAATTCTAATAGCTGAATTTGTTAAAGAATTAGAGAAGAAATTCCAAACGTGAAAACAAAGCCTAGAATTGAAAGATCTTAAAGTAAACCTAGCAAAGGCAAACATTTTAGTTAGCAGGAAAGAAGAGTCTACTGCTATCTGGGAAGTGGCCATACTTGATATGCAGAAAAGGGGTGCACAAGAGGTGCAGTAAAATCCCAGGCAGGCTGACAGAGAAGGATGTCGTATGTAGCAAATGCACAGGTGTAGTTAGCAGTAAGAACACCCATGAAATAAATTCTTTCAAATGCTTGGAGGGCTCTCTAGAAATAGTTGATAGCTTCTGTTACCTAGGTGATTTAATTAGCAGTGGAGAAGGGTGTTCTGAAAGCATAGTAGCCAGAGTAAGAACCGAGTGGAAAAAGTTAAGAGAACTATTACCTCTACTGGCAAAAAAGAAGATTCTCTCTCTAAATGAAGGGCAGATTGTATGATGCTTGTGTATGAAGTGCGATGCTGCATGATAGTGAAACAGGGGCAGTGAATGCAGAGGATGTGCAAAGGCTGGAAAGGAATGAGGTGAGCATGCTCCACTGGATGTGTAATGTTAATGTACATGAACGACGAAGTTGAGGGAAAAACTGGGTATAAGAGGAATCAAAAGTGGATGTGTAATGTTAATGTGCATGAACGACGAAGTTGGGGGAAAAACTGGGTATAAGAGGAATCAAAAGTAGTGGCTAGAGAGAAAACTGTGCTGGTGTAGACATGTGATAGATAAGGAGGATGAAAGTTGGGTAAAGAAGTGACAAGTGATCCAAGTAGAAGGAATCTGCAGAAGAGGAAAACCAAGTAAGATATGAGAAAAAGTGACAAAAGCTGATCTCAGGAGGCTGAACCTCATGATGGAAATGACAAAAGACTGCAACAAGTGGCAAGATGCTGTGCTGAAGAAAACCTGTCCAACCTATGCAAGCATGGAAGAAATATGCGTAAAATGATGATGATGATGATGATGATGACGATGTCTGCTCCAATTACTGTCACACCCACTGCGCATTTACGTTGATTTCTCAAAATGTGTACAAGGCGCAAATTTGAAAGTAATGTTTATGGCTAATTAAATCAACCCAGTCCCCAGTACTGGCACTTATTTTATTAACTCCAGATAGAAGACAGTAACTCAAGGAACTGAAACAGATTCGTAGAGACATGAAACTAAATACAGCAAGGCATTTAGTCTGTTGTTCCACCACTTTCTACAGATAATAATATGAACAAAGGAAAAATAATGCTGAAAATTCTAGACTGAAATGGTTGTTATTTATCCCTGATTAAGCAGACCTGTGGTCAATGAGACACAGTGCACCCAAGACCACATTACTCAATGTATTCTTTTCTTCTAAGATGGTAGGGTGTAATTTGAGGGAGATTTGGCTGCTATTTCTAGCAGGTCGAGTAACTATGTAGAGCAGGCATGGGCAACCTTTTTTTCACAGTGCGCCTTATGAGATATTGCTTATCATAAATTGGGCCACACAACTAAAAGAATGATTTAACAAACATTGTATGTAGTACAAAAAACACCATATATTACACTAAGCAAATCATAAAATAAAATTTATAAAGAGAATGCCTGAGAGAAAGAAACAAAATTGTTCAAATTAACAGTTAGACCTAAAGTTTATGTTACAAAATTTTAGTAAAAAGTTATGTTTATATAAATATGTCATTATGCATGCCACACAAAAAGTTATGTTTATATAAATATGATATTTTCGCATGCCACACATAAAGGACTCAGGATTGTAATGGTATCATAGTAAGGTGTAGAAAACAATAGATTTGGCAAGTTGTTTAGTTACATAAGTTATAAAGTAAACAAAGGAAGTTGAAATGAGGAGTGAATAATGTAACACTGATTTAAGTAAAGCTCAGATAATTCAATGTTACACTATATGATTTTGTGCTAGTAATAATATAAAATAGTTATATGAAAGTAACAGATCTCTATGAATGTTTAAAAATCATGTCAATTATTTTAAATATAGTCAAGTATGTTACAGGAGTTGAATGACTCAAAATAAATGAGTAGTATTCAATATTAGTTAATGTTGGGCTTATTTAGTTGTGTTAATACAACCTTTGATTAAAAAGCCTTTGAAAAGTTCAAACTAATTTCACAGATCAATTTTCAAAATAAACTTAAAATTTAAAATAATTATTTCTTTTAATAAAAACAGATCTAATTTCTATACATTCAAAATACTAATATTATCACTTGATATTTTGTACCTCACTACAGAGCAATAAAAAACAATATTGCTTTAGTTGTGGTACCATTATTAACAACACTAGCAGCTTTTGGAAGAAATTCAAAGAAGTAACATACTAGTAATGGAAGATGAAGAAATAAAAAAACAGTTTAATAATGAAACTTCGATGGGAACCTGATTCTGATTATGCATGTATAAAATTGTTTCTCGGATGCAATCTCATGTTTAGTGACTGAGGTAGTTATACTATTGCAAATACAGGTGCAATATATGGTGAGATGGACCGGGACTTAGAAATTGGTAGAAACTGTTAGATAGGACAGTTTAGCAGCAAAATTATGTAGACTGCTACATAAAGGGTAAAGAGTAAAGATAGGATATAGCAGTCCACTGCTGGACATATCCCTCTTCATGCCTGTTGTGCTAACTTAAAACTGACTGGGCAATCTGTCAGTCTTAATACTCATTTTTGCCAGCTGAGTGGACTGGAGCAACTAACGTGCCAAGCCCAAGGACACAATGCACCTCCCGGACCAGGAATCGAACTCATAACTTTACCATCAAGAGCCCAGTTGCCTAATCACTAGGCCACACACTTTCTAGACTGCTATATGATCCTCATGCAATTTACATATTTGGATTTCTTTGGCAGAAACCAAGGTATACAACAACTCTAAGCCATCAGTTAGAAAGAAACTTTTATGTCAGACGAATGAAGTAGAAACTCTAACAGTGCATCAAGTCATGTTGTGTCACATCGCATCACAACAGTACACGATTACATTGTAAAAGATTTGTATACCAGCAACCTGTACCAAGCCCATACCTTCTTCCTATCAAGTAGACTATCACTGATAATTCCTTAACACAATTACTGTGTGAACTGTTACACATATATGTTGCCAATACAATCCCTTAAGCAATGTAATGTTGTATATAATTTACAACTAATAAAAGTATTATTTCAACTTAGGCCAGAGCTGAGTATTTATTATAGTTCACAATTCATAACAGTGGTGATATGTTACAACAGTGACAACTGGGATAAAGTTGTAACAGAGTGGACTACCAAATTAACATCTATAACTGTTATAAGCTTTTAAACTCAAGTGAAGCAACTACAAAAGAAACTGTCAAATAGAAACTAGATCAACCACAAAAGACGAGTCACTCAGCCCATCAACTATTCATACCTATAACAGGAATTGGAGAAGAAATCATACAAGTCTTTACAATAAATATGCATCATGACCTATTTCAATACAACAGATTATTTTTTTAAATCAAAACCCCAATCTTTCCATAAATCATTGACACTATGCTTAATAGTGCACCATGAGTTACTATCCAACATTGATGATGAGCAAACAAGGGAGCCTTTACATGATCGCTCTACTTGCTAGAAATAGCAGCCAAATTTCGCTAAAATCACACCCTACCATCTAAAAAATAAGGCATGAGACACTGGATAATATAGTCCCTGATGAGCAAAATGATGGGATCATCATTTATGGAATGCCCTTTTTTCCCCCCCTCAGTTTGCTCTGGAGGAATGGAACTGTGTCCATATCCTTTGCAGGCCCTCTGAAACTGGTGAGTTTGATATAGGTCGGCTCAATCAGAGATGACCTAGGACTAAACAACAACATTGATGATATGATCATTACAGCTTCAAACTTTGAAAGATTACTACAATAGTTAGACAGTGCTGTGGGTCAATTATACGATTTGATTTTACGTCTTTGAGCATAAAAACCTGACTTATTCATATGCAAAACCAAATACCTTGGCTTCAGAATCAACAAGCACAGATGAGTCACATATAGGCATATTTTATCAAATACACCACAATTAGAAATCACAACATTGAGATCAGCTCTAGGACTGGTAAGCCACTATAGCACTTTTCTACAAGCCATGCATGCAAGCTTTCATGGCCCATTCAATTACCAATTAATAAAAGATGTCAAATGTAACTGGTTAATTAAATGTTAAGTTGACAAATCAAATCATTAGTATCAGATCTCTCTCTTACTCACTCATTACAATCACAACCACAGAATCATTGTTGCAGCAGATATTTCAAATTACAACATTGGTACCGTTTTGACATACCAGTTCTAAATCAGTCAGAACCAACTCATGGAAGAAGAAACAAGTCACTAGTGGTTCAATGTCAACCTAAACACATAAATCCATTGTAAAAGTTCACCATTGAGCAAAGCACCAAAGGAAACTGGTAGAACCACTTCAAGTCAATCCATGACACAAACTTACAACTGAGAAACAATTCTTAAAGAAGGGAAGTGTTAGATAGGGAAGCTCAGTAGCAAAAGCATGCTGACTGCTTTGAAATACTCATGTAATATATATATATTTGGATTTTATTGGCAGATACTAACGAACTCATGCCTATTCTGGGCATTAAGTAAAAGAAAGATTTTACAGCACAGAGTAAGTATGAAACCTCATCATATACCAGAATTAACAATACAATGGTATCATACCTGAACTAGCCATACCATAGATTCATACCAGTCGAGACTGTCTTCATTCTACCAAGTAGACTATCACCAATAATCTAATAACACAACTATCATGTAAACTGTTACACACCTACAAGTTACTGATACAATTCCTTAAACAGTATAATATTGTGTACAACTTGCAACTAATAACAACATTATTTCAACTTAGGACAGAGTGGAGCATTCATTACAGTTTATAAGTAAATTACTCAAGGCTAAAATAAATGTTGCCTCTAAATAGAAAGCCCAATTTTCTTCAAATAGTTTTAGTTAAAGTAAAACTGTAGGGTTTCCTAATGGGTTCATCTACAAATGCCACAAAGGAACAACTAATGAAGAAGGATTTTCATGCCAGATTCAAACTTTAGATGGTGTTAAATTTCTGTATTGTGATTAGCATTAAGAGGCACATCCAGCAGGAAAGCAATTGCACATGATTTTATACCTTAGTTTACTCAGATTTTTGTACAATTTATACGGTAACTAACACCTGGCTTTTAAACTATACAAGCATGGAGATAAAAAGATAAAATTAAATATATTTGTGACCCAGATATTGGCAAGTTGTTTAGTTACATAAGTTATAAAGTAAACAAAGGAAGTTGAAATGAGGAGTGAATAATGTAACACTGATTTAAGTAAAGCTCAGAAATGGCTATTATTATGAATCAAAACTAGGTTAGAATTCAGCTTTCCTGGAATATATCTGTAATCTACAGTATTCACCACCCAGATACTAAAGATATTGAAAATAGTACAGATAAGTAAAAGATACTTACTTTTGTTGTGGAATGGTAGGTATGGACACTACAGGTAGAGCATTTCTTTTCTCAGCTAAAATCTTCCGAGCTTTTCTCATTTTAATACGCGATTTAGCTTTCGCATGCTTGGCAGTAGGTGATTTTTCATCGTTTTCATCACTTAACATAGGTGTACATTCCGAGTCGGCAGGTGTATGCACGTCACAATAAGATGTCTTGCGCACCCCAAGCGCAGCAGTGTTTACTACATCACGTACAGGCTCAATTTTCATATATAAGCCTGCTTGTTGGGCACAAGTCACATGGAAGGCAGTATAACAATTGGTTTTATGACACTGAATGCATGCCCCTGTTCCGCGCTGTCGGCAAATGTAACAAGTAAGTTTCCATCTGGCAGGTGGAATATGGTCTATACTATCTATAGGTTCTAAGAATACAGTATTAGCAAATCCAACTTCAGGTATCCAGAGAGCACATACGACATGAGCCCACCTACCATCATCAGTTTGTTTAAAAGCACCCCCTTTATTTGGACAGAGACAGCAATCTACTGCTCTAGAAGGTGATTGAAGACAACGCCTGCAGAGCCATTGACCCTCAGGTATATACGGCACACCATAACATTCCTGGTGAACAGCAAGGTTACACATATCACAAAACAAAATGTAATTACTGTTCTGGCACTCCCCATCCATACAAATTGAACAGACAGCGTCTTCATCAATAGACGGATTGTTATCCTTCCCAGAACTCTGACTCTGAAAGAAAGCTTCTTTCTCAAATCGATCCATCAAAATTTCAAATACTTCTTGAGTAATTATCTGAAGACTATCGTTCCGTCTTTTTTCATTGATAATTTCTAGCCAAGCATGATCCTAAAATGTCAGAAAAAACAGTATTTCAGAAAATAGTTGATAATTTCAAACAACTTTATTTGATTACAAATTCAAATGAAACAAACAAGGAAAACACATAATAAAAATAATAAAATTAAAAATTATATTAGCATTTGAAAATTTCATTTAGAATAACTAACAATGAAGATAGTATAAATGAATGTATTCTTGGGTTAGGATAATACCCTAATTATTATTATACACTAGTAACTGGACCATTCTGTCACAGTTGGTGACTAAAACAAGAGCATCCTGTTTTAAACTTTCAATCAAAACATCCCCAAAACAAATATTTGGACTAAAACTGTTAGTCTCATAGAAGAGATAATGCAGGATCAAGACACATGGAAAGATATTGTAACTCTGTCTAACTCATATCATGTAATTATGACTTATGGCATTTTTACAGCTCAAGGAGTTTTGTACTTTGATTTCTTAGGTTTCCAGATTAACCACACAGGTCTTCAAGACAAATTTGGAGCAAAGAGTCTGTGACCAGTTCTTAATAAATCAGATCCTTAGGTATTCAGCAGTTTTTCATTCATTACAGCAATGGGTGCAGGCATAGCTGGGTGGTTAAGAAGTTCACTTTGTAACAACATGGTTTCGGGTTCGATCCCACTGCACGACACTTTGGGAAGTGTATTTTGCCATAGCTTTGGGTAGATCAAACCTTGTGAGTGAAATTTGGTAGACAGAAACTGTGTGGAAGTCCATCGGAAGGACTGTTCTTATTCATGAGCGGTAGACTTAATCCATCACTCAGTTTAATACCATCACCTGGTCTTATTTGGTTCAGGTCTCCGATCAGAGGATAACTTCCTCCTTTCCTCTCACCAATCTCAGAGGCCCTGAAAAAGGTCATGAGTGCTGACCTTTTTTCCTCTGACTAACCATTAAAAAAAAAAAACCCCAATGCCAGGACTGGTGAAACCAATGCAGGCAAGATTTCCTTTATAGGTACTTATTCTTTGTGTGTGATCAATATTTTCCCTGAGGCAGCAAAACAAAGAAGATAAGATGTCACTCCTGTTGGGTGTAAGATCTAACTGTTAGTGTCAAACGGTAATGCACAGAGCATGCATGCAAGATATACATTCAACCTAATGTTGGTGGCAACATGAAATTCTCCCAAACCATCCCGGATCAATAATGTGCTATTATTGCTACTGACATCCCAATGTATTTGCTGAGCTCAGCATCTAGAGACAGATTACTTGTGACAGTAGAGCTGAAATAGGTGAACTCCTTCACAACTTCAATGGTGTGATCATTGATGGTAGAGGCTGCTGACACCCTACCAATAATCAGTTATGGTACTAATTCTTGATTCTTATTTCTCCTCCTATTCCAGAAATCAATGGGCCCAATAATCTATTAATGGATATTTCTGATTATATAAAAAGACATTTGACTCTTTTTAATATTTTACTGTTTTGTATGTGTGTGTGTATGTGTGTGTGAGAGAACGTGAGACAGGCAGAGCAACAGAGAGAAAGACAACTAGGGCTTCCAAACTATACCTTAGGTTTCACACAACTCAGCTTGTCTCATAAGAAGGTGACTGGTATGGGCATTCAATGAATGTCCCATCATTGTTGGTACTCTAAAGGGTTATGTTACATTTACATGCATGTACAGTGTTCGAACATATAGAAACACCAATATACAGTATGTTTATGATCTTACAAAAACCTAAGAATGCTCAATACTTGTGTTGAAACTATATATTCTTCATCATTTCAACTTAATAAGTTTTTCCTGTCTAATTAAACTGAATATTCAGAAACTGTCAAGTTAAACTGAACCAGGTGATTTGATCCTTTTAAAATATTGTTTGCATTTGCAGAAGTGCACACATTGCATGTTACTTCATAAACACTTCTCATATAAGCATATATGCATATAGATATATAAGAGCTTCCCATATACACTACACAAATTTATTTTGATAAATACATTTTCCTGATAGTAAGATGCCACTCCTGTTAGGTGTAAGATCTTGAGTTCATTGAGACAGATTGTGTTCTAAAATGTGTTCTCCCAGCAAACAGTATTTTCCAAATATAAATTATACAGACCGCCATGTGAATGCAAACCATATTATTATAGTGGATATTTTCTGTGCTATAACGATATGCTTTCGTATTCACATAAAGTTTATATAAATTCTATTTCTTTGTATTCATCCGTGACCACTATAAATCTACCATAGCACTATATTCATGTAACAAAAGATTTTCTTCAATTGTAGCATTTAATTTAATTTATATATGCCACTTCTTATATCTATATATCTAGCTTATATTATTCAAGTTATTCTGTATTTAACAATAAAACTTTACTTCTACTAAAACATCTACAGCTATAATCAAACAACTTTATCAATTCTTTCTTTCATTCTGATTAGCCATTGGTATCTAATTCTCTCATATTTTCAAAAGGTAAAGTAACTTCCAGATCTTCTACAGGGTTGTTAAATGTTCATGTGTAGTAAATAGGACTTCAAACTCATAACTTGTTAATTTTATTTAAAACAGTGTATCTGCTACCACCTTTGGGGATCTTTAGAGGCCTACTGATTGAAAGTATGTTGGAATGAGTTTAAATTTTTTTAAATACATGGTGTAATTGTTGTTTGTTGATGTTTATAGAACCTACATGTATGTAATGAACCAACTTCCTCTTGATATCTACTCTTAGTTGTAGGAATCTCATCACTGCAAGGAAGAGGCTAGAAGCTCTTAGAATGCTTAAGAGATTAACCATCATTTGTACTGACTGCTGAAATGGTATTTGGACAGTCTTTAGGGCATATTCCTTTATTTTAGATGAGAATTTTACTGACATCTAAATTACCAAAATATGATGTCAATGAAATCTACTATACCACTACCCTCAAATTTGTGACCTTGTGCCTATTATAGCAATATGCTAAAGATGTGTTTAAGAATTTAGAAGTGAAGGTGATTATATATCTGAATGTTTATATACCATACATAAACATCTACAAATTGTCTAACAACATTGACTACCTTGATACAATTATTTTAATAATACTCCAAGATGTGATAAAGAAAATTCCCTTTTTCTTTTTTTTAACAACAAAAAATTACATTTCAATGGTTACTGAGGAAATTTTCTGTTCTATTTGTTTTAGCATATTTTAATTTATAACAAATTTAAAAACATTTACATTGCTAAAATATGCAAAATTAGTTTTATAGTTTTGAAATAAGGCATTATTTCAACATAAGATTTTCAGATATTCAAACTTTTGCTAACAAAAACTACAAAAATTAAATCCAAGTTTAAATTCTTAAAATACTATATAGCTACCACAACAGTATCTTCAATCATCATGTATTTTATATGCAAACCAAAACTGCTGCTTTTAAAAAATATATCTGTTTTCTCATATTAACATAGATGGGATAGTATTTCGTAAATGAATTATTGAAGCAAAATATTTTACAGCAAGATACTCACTCCTCTTACCATTAACCATTTAATTGTGATGTGAGAGAAACTATTTTCAACACAGCAAACTAAGACAAGCTGAGTTATGGATTTTACCTTGAAGTAGAACACAATGGCAACAGTAAGGTTTCAACACAATGGTAACAGCAAGGTTTAATTAAACACAATATTCCAGCATCACAACCTTGCAGCCAATGTGTCTTTATCTTTCTATATTAATTAAACAAAACAAAATTACATTTATTCTTTCATGATCATCTTTCACACTTATCTGCATCCTTATATTCAAAGAAGTTAAAAATAATATATCCTCACCTCTTCATCCATATCATATTCTATTTCTTCATCCAATTCTTCTGATGACTTCTCAATATACCGATAGTAGGACAGAGGCCTTGGACGAACATTCGACGGTTTTACATAGTCTTCAACAACTTTGAATTGGGCTTCTGGTAATTTAATAGCAACATGTCCATTGCTCACCTCCTTTTTTAATTTTTGATTTTCTGGGTGTTTATTGTTATTCACCTTTTGGGGTGATTTTTCACCTTTTTCTTCCTTCTCAGCATTGCTCTGGTTGTCAATCTCATCTTGTGAGATAATTTCCAAAGGCTCATAAATATTGATGCGATGAACCTTCCCTTCTAAGTCCACTTCCACCAATCTCTGCGCATCTGCGTAAGATAGTGTGTCTCTGGATTGAGTTCGGAAAAACTCGGGAGGCGTTGGCGACCTTCGATTAGCCCGATGGTGCCATTTATTCTTACGCTTTGCTTTCTTGTTGGAGTGAGTAGGAGGCACAACATTTTCTGGGTTTTCATGATCAAAATTATACAAATGAAATTGGATACCACAGAAACTTTTATAGACACGACCACAATCTTTCACTGGGCATTCATAAGGTGGTTTTGTAGCCTTTAAGTTTTGTACGTAAGTTTTCACATCAAAATCAAAAACCATGTTTGTGTGTCAGTCTCCATTTCATTAATAACGCAAATTCCTAACAATGGTAAACATCAGTCCAACTGGAAACAATCTGCAATAGAAATTATAATGAAATCAATAAGTTAAAAATATCCAATGTAAAAAAATATTTACAACAACTATTATAGAAACAATACTGATCTAGAAAAATTACTTATGTATCCAACAATGGTGGTACTTCAACTGTTTTGATACCAAACTGTCCAACACCACCTTATATTCTATATACAAGAATTCCTGTTTTAAAGTGTTCCTGTTCAAATTAAAACCTTCATCATACTTGTATGTAAGAACCTTTTGTTAAGTTCCAAGCATTAGCTTTTTAATGAAAGAGTTACTTATTTTACTAAAACCCTCCAAATTCTTGATTATCATCAAAATTAATTGAAACACAGCATATTTCATGAGAAACATGGTCACAAAAGGGTTAAATATCTATGATAACTAGAAGAAAGAAATAGAAAATCTGCTCTAAATAGTTAATTTCTCCACCCAACAGCTTAAGTGGTTTAAAATCTTTCAATACACAATTTGCAGCAAAAAATAAAAAAAAGATGCGGAAATTAGAAGTAATTTCAACTTAGGTTACAAGACGTCCCTGTTACTGCCTTGCACTACACCAGTTATTGCAGATGTGTAAACCACCTAACAGCTCTTCAATCTCCAGTTACTTTGCAACTAGTATCACACTTAAGTACCTGCTATACAGTCAGGCAAATTTTGAGGTGACTAAAGACAGCATAACATCTATGACAAGCTATAAACTCATCACCTTCAAGCCAACATCTTAACTCTGCCAATGAAACACTTTGACTATGTATAAAGTCAAATTTTACGGTGGAGAGTTATTAGTTTATCAATCTTGAAAAGTTGAAATTTAAAGCTGACCTAGTGTGATTTTGAACTCAGAATATAGATAGTTAAAACCAAATATTGATGGCATTTAGTCTGGTGCTCCATGATCAGTGCTTGTATTAAATGTTAGTTTGTTTTTTTGTTTTTTTTATTATTAAGCACAAGAGAAGTTATAAGATTGTGTGACATTCATGCATTTCCTAAAGGCATTAGTAGCATCAGTGAAGCAAAATGGTTTTTCAAATTAAAGTTTATAAAGACCTCGAACTCAACAGACCACCAAACATCTTTTCATGTCATCTACGTCCCATATGTTCTCCCATATATCTATTACCCATTCCCTTTTCGAAAACCATGCAAAATGATACAATTAAGATTAGTCTGCTATTCACATCTTCAAATTATAGAAAGTCATACGTGACTGAGAATAAAGTGATCAAAGCTAAGACTTCAGAACAATATCCAGAATTGAAACTTTTCCATTTTCATAAATGACAATATCTGCTAACTGTCAAATAATCTCCACAGCCAAACTATGCTTATGTGCATAGATGCCTATTAATTGTAGAGGTTCAACATCCTGAATTGCAGGTAAAGTCTTCTTTTCCATAGAGATGGAACCAACATTACCACATTAGGCAGTATGTTTTGTGGGCAAACATACCAGATTTTAGAGGTTACAAAACTGTTTAACAATCTTAACTTCTATAGAAAGAATCTTCTGCCAATCCATTCCATCGCTTGTTTCCATACTTCTTTTTTTAAATTTTCATCAATAGGCTAGATTCAAAACAAATCCCCATGTAAATAATTGAAACATCTGATCATAGTGAAATATCAGAGTAGAGAGGGATCCCAGCTTGGTTATAAGAGAATGCCATTTTATTGGTTCCTATAAGTGTCTGCTTTATGTAGTAATTTATAAATGACAAAAATCAATACATAAGGTATGCTCCACCTCTCCTCTCGTGTGCTTATACTAGAATTACTGTTGTATAAATTAAGGGTGTTGAACAGAAACAGCACTTTCCTTAACACCTTTGTTATCATATTTCTAATGAAATATACTGCTTATAATTTTCAATTAATTTTGAAAACAATCAAGAATTTGGAATGATTTAGTAAAATAACAAACTTTCTTGTTATTAGGTTGGTGTTTGGAACATAACAAAAAGTTCTTATACAAAAATATAATGGAAGGTTTAAATTTAAATACCAACACTTTATAATAAATGGGTTTTTTTATAGAATCAGGGGCGGTTTCAGGCGGGTTGGTATCAAAAGGGTTAAGACATGGAATGCAGATAACAGCTAGTGTGAATATCATAATCATAGAAAATCATGGACAAAAGAAAATGTAATAAATATATCAAGGTGTGTCAAAACACTTTTCAATGATCATCAATTAGAACTCGATTAAAAATACTTATAACCAGGTAGGAATTAAAAATGATCCTAGGATTTTTACCTAAATAGATAAGAGTAACTTTTCAAACCCTAACACACCTGGTCCTTAGGTGCTTTTAGAGGAGTTCACTCTATTGGAAGCATTCGGACCAGGCCCACTCCAACTCAACATCACAACTCATTTCTTCTATTACATTCAATGGGCTCCAGGTCTAGTTCCTATCCGTGCCAAACTTTTTAGTGTGTCCATCCATTCCCCAAGAAGTAACCTCCCTGACCCTGCCAACTACCAAACTATTGCTCCCACTTCCAACATCTCAAAGATAATGTAAACAATCACCTTCATCACCTTGAATATTTTTCCCTCCTCAGTAACTTGTTCTTTGTCACTCACCAGTGGTCTGTTGCCCTTCAAAACTTCAGCTAAAACAGTGTTGTTGCACTTGACATCAATAAAGCCTTCACAAGTGTTTGACATGAGAACCTCTTGGCTAAGTTACCCTCCTCAGTCTGCATCCATCTCTAATTCCTTGGATTTGAAGCTGTATCATTACAGTATATGCTGATGGGGCCCTCTCCAACCCACACTTTATTGACTCTGGTGTACTACAATGATCAGTAAGGTCTCCCACACTCTTCCTTTTGTACACTAATAAACTACATGCTGCTCCTTTTAACACACATATGATACCACTCTTCACTCTTCTTTCCTTAACCTGCCACACACAGGTATTATGCACACTCAACTTAAACACCTCACAGCAGACATACACTGCTTTCATAAACAATGACCTTGAGAGCATTTCTTCAATGGAGAATCTTTCAACAACACAAAGACACAACAACTACACATACCAATGAAATGGACTTTACCTCACTATCTATTCATGAACAACACACAACTTAATTCTTCAAAGTCATTACAAATGCTAGGTCTCACAATCTCTGATGATCACACATGGTGACCCCAGCATTGCCTAAATCACAACAAAAAATAAGGATAACTTATCAGAGCTAGCAATTTCTTCAGTCTTGATCAGTTGCTGACCTTCTACAAAGTTCAACTAAGACTGCTCACATATATGAGTCTGCTACTGCACATCCAGACATTCTAGACTGCATCCAAATGAAGGCTATTTCACTAACTGGCTATCATTCACTCACCCACATGCTACAACCACAGGCTCTCAGGCACAAAGTTTCCCTTCTTTGCCTCTTCAGTAGGGTGAAAACAACAAAAGTGCAGTTAATTTAAATATCTTTAGTTTTTCAGTCATTTTTATTATGTTATCTCCCAGTGTGCAAATGAAGCGTTCTGTAGCTCTTACAAATAAAATAAGCCAGCTGTATGTGAGTCTATGTTTTCCAACTCAGAGTGAACACTTAAGGTTGAAACTTAGCCTCTGGAATCTAATTAAACTCGGAGAACATTTCATTCCAAATTTCATAACTAACATCATAACTAACTCTAAAATTGTAAAGTAATAAACCTGAAATTAACATAGTTTACAGTTTAAACATTAATTGAAATATCTCCTTTGAATTACTGTATTTCCATTGATTTTCAAGATGTAATCATCCTAAGAATTTATCTAATTCTATTCAAATTAAAGAAACAGCATTTTCCTATAAAGCTGCTTTCCTATTTAAATAAATTATCAAAACACAAGAACAATCTAATAAATTAGTGGGTTTGAATCTTATAACATTGTTTCTGGTCAACTGTATGTTAAAAAGTAAAAAGTGAAAATAAGCTGCATGTATTTAATTTTCACATTAGCTGAAAATATCTAATCAACTGAAGACTTTTGTTTACAGTGAATCATTAAATTAATCATTGTAGCAGTGTTTTGTCAGATATACAGCTTCAGAATATTAAACAGCAATTGTTTCATATTCTATTTGGCAATAATAATGAACATGTGGGTAACCACATCTGCCCATTTAAGATCTAAGCAATGCAACTCCATATTACAAACCGAGATTAACTTATGGGTGATTTTTATAATGAATTCAAATACTATTAGTGATTCATAAATGTAGATGAGGTTTGAGCTAAGATAAAAATAAGCATAATTAGATTGATTCAACAGCATAGTGTCTTAAGACTTGTCTCACTTAAAATAACTACAAGATGACATGTATTATAAAGACTAAAGGTATTAATTAACAGGCAATTATTACTAAATATAGCAACAGGTAAAGGTGAGCAATATAATTAAATGCCTTCATTTTAAAATGCTGCTAGAATCTTTCATATATTATCATATATTTGAAGATACCCACAGGTATCCCTTCCTTTTATGATTTTGCAAAGTATATTATATTATAAAATAAATTAACTGAGATTTAACCAATTATGCTTAATAATAATTTCTTAAAGATCAATGTTGTATTGAAGAGAGTGTGGATAATTGAATCAAATATCTCCATGAGGCCAGATCAGCAGGCACTCCTTTGCAGCTCTAACAATTCATTTCCATCTCAGAGTATGTGACTTTCTAAGGTTTGTGATTTCAGATACAACTTATAAGGGTTTTTTTTCCCATGTAAAGCATGTCTAAATGGTTAAGAAGGTTACTTCACAATCATGAAGTTTTGAGTTTGATCTCACAGCGTGGAACTTGGGCAAGTGTCTTATATCTTACGTTGATCCAAACCTTGTGAGTAAAATTGGGTAGACAGAGACTGGAAACCCGTTGGATGGACTGGGTACAGTAATATAAAATGGCCAGTCTTGTCACAGTGTCACGCTGGGTATGCATGTAGGTTATGTTAAGGATACAAGTGTCTATGGAAAATACTCAGCCACTTACATCTACAATATGCAGTCTCATTGATCAAACAACAAGAACACTCATCATAAAAACCAAAGTGAAATCTATCATCATATGGGGTTTTCTCCACCAGAGATTTTATCTTTATTATATTTCAAACAGTTACTGTATCCAACAGCTTAGTGAATGAAGATGTTAAAACATCTTTAAAGTGAAATACAAGATCATGGGTTCCATACCTTCTGGCAGATTATTTTCGAAAATTTAAGTTGAAGACAAAAAACATTTGAGTATTTGAAATGAAGAATTTTCAGAATTCTACTAATCATTCAAATCCTATTGGAGCTATAGCTGAGACATTACCATAAAAACTGCCAAACATCACTGTTACTCATATAATAACCAAACTTTCTGAGATGATGTAATAATTTATATAATTCCACGTAAGGAAAAGAGTCTTTGGGCTGAGCCTTGGAATATGCCAAAGAAATGGCTTTTCAAAATGTGGCACTACAATTAGATTTTCACTTCAAACGGTGTTTCTCTAAACATAACTCGTAAATTCAAAAACATAAAAATGTGACTGTATGTAGAATATGACTACAATGGGAGTTGAGTTGGCAACAATGACTTGTAAACCTAGTTATATTGTTTTGCAAATATGACCAATTTTGTTCAACCCTTTGGTGACTATATTTCTCATAAAATACACTGCCTATATACTTTAATTAATTTTGAAAATAATCAAGAATTTGAAAGGATTTAGTAAAATAACTAACTTTTTAATTAAGCTGCTGTTTTGAACATAACTTTAAAAAAAGGTTCTTACATAAATTTGTGTTGAAAGGTTTTAATTAAAATATGAAGACTTTAAAATGAGAGTTTTGTAAGAGGGGCAGTTTCAGGCAGGTTGGTATCAAAAGAGGTAAGAGCTATTTTCTGGGGATTTTTTTCATTTCATTGTCCATGCTTCTGTACAATGGGCACACTTCTTCAAAAGATACATGAGATATTGGTTCTAGCTGTTAATTTTTACTGGCATATTTTAATCAACTTCATCATAAAGAAATCTGGGAATCTTAGAAATATGAGGACATCAGACATTGCACTTTTATCAAGTCTTATAGGGAAAGGGATCTATTTACAAAATCCATATCCATAAATAACTGCAATTTACATCAAACAACAGCTCAGTGCAGAGCTGGGATAAGTGAAGAGATAAGCTATTAATTATTAATAATGTTTTATTCACTAATTATACAAAATTATTAATTATCTGTAAATGTCTAAACAGCATGTGGGTTTGGCAGTGTCCAGCAGTTGTGGCCATATTTATACCTCTCAACTCTCAATCTTGACAACCAAGGCATTATCACAATAAGTTAGTTCCTTTCATAGCTAAACACCCCTCTCCCACTAGCTAGATTATGGAGACAGCCTCAGACTACCAATGTTAAGCTCTCTCTCTAAATATATGCTTAGCTATATTTAACATTGGGGGGGGAGGGGGGTTCAGCTGATATTATAGCCATCCTTCTCTTTCTTATTCAGCCATTGGGTGAGAATGAAGCAGAAGTGTTTGACAGTTGGTATACCTGCCCAGTCTTCATTAGTCTAGTACAATAAGTTCTCTTGGTAACAAAATATACCCCATCTACCTATGTTGTGGGGATAGCGTCATACCCAGCTGTGACAGAAGCTCACTCCTACCTACATAGTGGAAAGAACCTTATATTCCCAGCACTTTAAATTGCCACTGAAAGCAATCATGCAAACCCAAAGCTGCAGTGAATGTAACTTCTCTAAGAGAGCAGTAACACAGAATAAAAACTGATACAGGGTACAGGGAGCTCTTTAGTACTACAGAAAGCAACCTCTTTAGTGCCGGTGACACAAAATGCACCCAGTTCATACTATAAAATAGTTGGTGACAGGAAGGACATCCATCCGTAAAAACCATGCCAAACAAAAAAGAAGGAATGGACGGGGAGACATGGATTCATAAACCACAGTGTAGGAAAACCATCTAGGAAAGCAGTAACTCTAAATACAAACTGATAGAGTAGAGATGTCTCTTTAGTCCTGCCACAGACAACCTGTCTAGTGCAGAGAGCACGATAAAATATACCCAGTCCATGCTGTAAAGTAGTTGGTGATAGCAAATGCAACCAGTGTAAAAAGCATACCAAAAAACATGACATATGCATCACAGAGATTGGAAATAAGGAATTTCAACAGGAGGCAAGACACTGAGACTCATCCAAACCATGCAAGCAAGGAAAAAGCAGGTGTATGATATACAGTCATCATCATCATCGTTTTACGTCCATTTTTCTATACTGGAATGAGTTGGACGAATTTTGTTTTTGGAGCAGTATTCTACAGCCAGATGCCCTTCCTGTCACCAAGCCTTACATATTTTTGTATGTAAAGTAGTTTTTCCACAGACCTTTAACTGTTGAACAGTTAATCCACCAGCCAATCGTCATTCACAGGATGTAAACAACAATCAATAGTAAGACTTCTTGGAGACACATGCAAGCACACACATATATATATATATACACACGCACGCACACACACACATATATCCAACAGGCTTCTAGAGTTTCTGTCTGCCAATTTCACTCACAAGGCATTGGTCGGCCAGAGGCTATAGTAGAAGACACTTGCCCAAGGTGCCACAGAGAGGGAGAGAAACCTGGACAACATAGTTGCGAAGCAAACTTCTTACCACACAGCAATGCCAGCATCTATATATATATATATATATATATATATATACACACGTAAGTCGCAGCTCACCCTATTAGCTGGAGAGCCACAAATTTTACCTCTTCTAGTTCTTCACTTCTTGGAATATAACATATATTGGTTGATTTTTTTTTCTCCTTTTAATACAACATTAAATAAAGTGAGCACTAATACATCAAATTATAGCTTCACTGTTACATAAGCTTAAGTTCAACTAAATCAAAAAATGCTATAATCCTTAATCAACTTAGACACTGCTTCCACCACATGGTTAGGAATTAAAGTAAACAAAAGTCAACGAGTTCAATATCACTGGCATGAGCCACAAGTTCAATGTCACACATGGCACTGAGTACTATCTGCCTTTTATAACTGGCAATTGAATAAAGTAAATGATTCAGTGATAAGATTGATATTTGTGGCTAACACAACTAAGATTGTATCAGCTCATATAAGAATATATAAATTAAAAGGTACATGTGGCAGTAAAAATGACTTGTTCTAATAATTCATAAACACTCAAACAGGTATGAAACAGAAAAAAGTGAAATTGCTTATGCACAACAAACTTCAACACATTCCAAAAAGCACACACACACACATAAATGCATACATCACTTGCACAGAGAAATAAAATTACTTAAAAAAACACTGACACCTCACTCTATTTAAAAGCATTAAATCATTATGAAAATAATTTATTGAGTGGTTTATCATCATCTTCGAACGATTATCAAGCTAATTTTTGCAGTGTCATTTCTAATGACTGGCCTCCCAATCACTTAGTTTGACCTGTCTGCCTATTTCATTATATATATATATATATATACATGGAGTGTTGGATCCATATGGTTTTGAAATGGTTTGAGAGCTGGAACTGGGTGTCGGTGATAAAGAGTTCCTGCTCAGCACTAAGTTCAAGCGGTAACAG
>JAOPJM010000001.1:13134896-13150672 GCA_027124095.1 Muusoctopus leioderma
TGATTATTTACAAACTTAATTGAAAAATTGTAGGCTGTGTATTTCATTAGAAATACGGTAACGAAAGGGTTAAAACATTTCAGATGCCATAACAGCTCTACTTCATCAACCCAAAGAAGGCTTTGACAGGTTCCCATATTTTATAGACTGGTGGTTGCTGATGGAACTATGAATAGATGTCTCTTGAGAGAGGTTTAAACCATGTACAAGTGTGCTGCAAGCAAGGTTCAGGGTTCTGCCCTCAACTCCTAATTATAATTCTTAAAGCAAAAGAACAGGACTGAATGTTATTAGGAAAATTTATATGTCAATGACCTGATTTTTATTGCAGAATCTGTTGAAGATCCGCAAAGAGTTACCAACTTGGAAGAATGGACTCAGTGAAAAGCCCTAAAGTTCAACATGGTAAATACTAAAGTACTAGCTGGTAACAGAGAGCACAAAATCTTAGTACCATCTGGAAAGTGGCTTTGCTCGATATATAGTAAGGGAGTAAGTAGGAAATCAGTGCAAACAACAGGTACCAAAAAAAAGAGAAACCTAGAGAATCAGAACTTCAAATGCACTATATGTACAGAAGTAGATAGCAGCAAAAGCACTGATCAAATGAAATACATGAACTACTCAGATGATCACTAGATGTATTAGTTTCCATTATACAGGTTATGTAATTAGTGCTGAAGGTAGTTTTAATTTAAGTACGAAACTGGTGTGATATGTTCAGAGAGCTGCTACCAATAAAGTATTTCTCTATCTGAGAAAAAAGCAGACTGTAAATCATATATAGAGTGTGATGTTTCATGATAGTAAGATAGATATCAAATGCAGATTGTTTGGAGACTAGAGAATGAAAAAAGTATGATCCACTGGATGTCTAATGACAATTTGCATGATAGGCATAGATCAAGTGAAATAAGAGGGTAGGTGGGCATTAAAGGCACCAACTGATAAGTGCAGAAGTAGCTGCATTGATATGGACAATGAGTACTGGGGAGGAAAAAAGTATAGCATGGTAAGCCTAGAAGGTACCCAGACCATGGAAGACAAGAAAAGAAGTAGTAAGTTTGGATCTCGGGATTCTGGGCCTAACAAATGAGATGACACATGAAAGGGAGAATTGTGATATGCTGCTCTGCAGACCCATTCCACTCAAACCAGCATGGACAAATGGCTGTTAAAACAATGCTGATGGGTACAACATAGTTTCAATTGGATTGGATCAAATCTCATAATTCTGAAGAGTAGAAAGCAACACCAATATATGTAAAAATAATTTGTTTCCTTTTCTTTAACAACAGTTTGCCACTGTTCAATAGTTATCAACAAAATATATTCATTAACTCAATAAACACCAAACAGAGAATCCTTTTATATAAAACTCCATAACAGACACACAGAACATTAAAACAAAAGTAAAAGCAAAACTGAAAGTAAAAATCACAAGTGGAAACCATGACACTTTTACACAACTAGACCATCACGTGACCTCTCCCAACCTATCACATCTATGACATATCTATACCACTGCCACCATATTGTCTTCTATCCAACCCCCAATATGTAGCTACCACTATCTTTCTCGCATTCCTCTCCCACTACCTCCCAATCACTGCTTCCCTCCATCAAATCCAAACACATACTCTTTCCCTTTCCCTTCCACCCTCTCGTACATCAATCACCTTCTGTTCACACTCTCAGGTCATGTTTACCCTCAAAGAACGGATACAATGTAGAGTAGAGAGGACTCATTAGCCTGCAGGAGATCAAGGCATCCTCTCTAGTACTGGTTCCACAATAATCTGCACCCAGTACAATCTGTAAAGTGGTTGGTGATCAAATTGGAGACAACAAAGGGTAGAGAGGACTCTTTAGTTGTGTAGAGGACATGACAACCTCTCTAGTGCTGATGCCACAATAAAATGCACCCAGTACACTCTGTAAAGTGGTTGGTGATCGAACAGAGAAAACATAGGATAGAGAAGACTCTTTAGTTGTATTGTGGACATGACAACCTTTCTAGTGTTGGTACCACAATAAAATGCACCCAGTACACTCTGTAAAATTGTTGGTGATAGGAAGAGCATCCAGTCATAGAAACCAAGCCAAATGAAACATACGAACAAGATTTGGTCCCCTGGTCCATCTAGGGGAGTGGTGACTCCAAATAAGAACTAACCTGGACCAAAATTACCCATCCAACCCATGACAGCATGGAAAGCGAACGTAAAGCGATGGTGATGATGATGAAACCGAGAGATGGAGTCATTTCAGACTAGATCCTAAATCTCTGATGCACATAATCTATTTACAACAAACACAGCATAAATACTAAAAAACAATTCAGTATACTGAAGAATATTACATGTTTGTAACATATGTAGACTTGTGAGAATCAGGAGCCTGCTGATGAGTAAGAAGCCAGAAATTGCAGTTGTTCCAATACCTATGCTACTTCGGCAAGAGCTTGAGCTATATCTCCAATATTTATTGCATAACAAGACTACATATGTTTCAACATATAAATATACATTGGTATACTTAATTTCTCTGACAGATAATGCAATAAACTTCAACTCATATAGAAGAAACCAGGCCCTCAAGAAAGATTCCATTTGAGAATTATTTAAAGAAGGGTAACATAAAGGAATATAAAATTTGGAGAGAGTTGTAGCTGATTTAATCACCCTCAGTATTTGGCTGGTATTTATTTTACCAGCCTGAGAAGGATGAAAGGCAAATTTAACCCCCATGAGATCTGAACTGAGCACGTAAAAGAATGTAACTATATATTGCCAAACATTTTGTCTGGTACTCTACTGATTCTGCCTTAATAATACTTTCTTTTATACATAATGATAATAATAATTCTTTCTAATATTGGCACAATCGACTCCAGTATTTGACAGGTACTTTGTTTATCGACCACAGATGGATGAAAGGCAAAGTTGGCCCGGGGGGGGGGGGCTGAGCTCAGAGTGTAGAGGGCCGGAACGAATACTGCAAGGCATTCTGTTTGACGCACTAACGATTCAGTCAATCCACCACCCTCCATAATGATAATAATAATAAGCCATTTCCTTCTGATTGCTGATCAACAGTCAAGTATCAACAAATTAAAGGGGATAGATCATTTCAATGTGATCACACATCATTGTCTTCCATTTGTGAAATATTACAATATAATCAAAAGATCCACATTAGCTAACAAAACAATGCCTTCATCAAAAATATAGAATCTATGCAACTTTTACAGGTACAATATGCAAACTGAGTTTCTTTTACCATACTATAAAGACAAAAATTAAAAGACACTTTACTATCTGTGGTTATGTACATCCCTTACAGTAGCATACATCAACCATACACTGAATTAGTTTTATCATTGAAATGCTTAATCACAATATTCTAAGTCTCTAAAATGTCTGTTTTCAACACTGTTGTTATTCAGTTGTTCTAAGAATGTCAATGTCACAATCACCTTATCAGTAAAATGATATGGTCATCAGCATCATCGTTTTACGTCCGTTTTCCATGCTGGCATGGGTTGGACAGGTCAAAGAAATTTAAATGTTAGATTTGTCTGGGATATTGCTTAAGTTATAGCATAGACTACCTGAAGTTACCCTGTCTCAATGACTCAGACTCTTAAACACGAGTTTGGCACTATAAAGCATCAAAGGAGCTAGAGAGCCAGTGCCTGATGGTTAGAAGTAATCAATAAATAAACAAACAAAAACAATCCAATAATGAATGTCCAATATATTTACTCTACATCGCTATCTTGACACAGCATGGCCGAATGGTGGTTTTGCCATCACGAGATCCCGGGTTCGATCCCAGTGTGGAATCTTGGGCAAGTGCCTTTACCATAGCCTCGGGTCGACCCAAGCCTTGAGTGAATCTGGGTAGACAGAAACTGTATGGAAGCCCGTCAGATGGATTGTACCTGTAATTCAATGGTCCAGCTTTGTCATATTGTGTCATGCTTATCTTGCCTGTTAAGGGTACACATGTCTGTGGAATACTCAGCCGCTGCACACATTAATTCAATGAGTAGGCCGTTCCGTTGATCGAATAATGGAACACTCATCGTCGAAACTGATGGAGAATCCGTCACATTGCTATCTTTCATTAGTTCGTGATTTTCAAACAAAATTTACCAAGATCTCACTCCCACTTAACAGGACAAGCAAATTGATCAAAGCTTGTCACACTTGCGGATCACAGATCTAGTAGAATACTTGACCTATATTTGAAGCAGCACATTCCTGTATATATTAAAATAGTTGCATTTGGAACAATCTACTTTTGTGTTCTATTAATTTGTCATTATCACCATGATTGTGACATTCATTTGTCATCAGAAAACTACTGACAATTATCTTAATTACACTTTTAAGCTAGTCACCTGGTTACTGAAAATATGCACCAGGTTACGATAGAGAGGGAGTCCTATCCAGAGGGAGATTTATTATTCTTCTGCATCACCTCATGAAACCGGAGCTTAACACTGGCCCTAAAAAGTTCTTCGGAACTTAGGGAGCATTTACATATGTATATATGAGGGTTTTGGAAAGATTGTCTTCAAACAATGTCACCCCAGAGTAATTTCCTAGCTGTGAATCAGTGATTACAATGCTTCAAAGACAAAAGAAATACATGCCTTGAAAATGATGCAAATTATTACATGAGATTACTATTTAGTAAAAAGAAAAGTTATGGATTTTAGCTTTTCAAATTACCCGGGAAATTCATAAAATGGCATTTACGGCCTTTGTTGGTTAGCAGGTTCGTCAGCAGAACACGTGTTAGCTGTTAAGTGTTTACATACAATGTGAAAGTATACAAACTCAGGTTCCCGTAGTAGAATTGCTCAACTCTCATCAATTTTTCAAGACAGGTGACATCTGAGGGACCCCAACAACATCTACTTTGTTGCAACTTGCTACCAGATAGGGATGTGAAAACTAGGTTAGAATTCCATGTAGTTAGAGAGGAGAAGTTTGAATTTAGAAACAGTAAACAAACCAATGTCAACGTTCATTAAGTTATATTGAAATAATTGATTTAACATTTTCTGAATTCATATATTCAAACCCGTAACAAAATATAACAAACCCGTTTATCTCACAGATTAAACGAAAATTAATGAGATGGGAAGCAAAACAAAAGAAGCTTAGTTTTATGGGGAGAAAGTATTTTTTTTTTTCTTGATCCAAGTAGAATGCAAGTAAATTAAATTATTGTATTAGCAACAGGAAAATAAATAAGTCAAATGATAAATCACAATATCATATTCCATAAAACCGTTAGTTTCTACAATATCTAGAATGTCATATACTCAACATATATAATACTTTAGAATAAAATGAAAAAGTTTTATATTTATGCAAAACAAAATGTAGATACGGGTAAACAATACAAAAAGAGATAATGTATATATAAACAATAAAATCCGAAGACAAAAAAAAACGCTTTTGCTCGACGAGAATCGAACAACACATTTAGTGATACGTTTATGAGAGAAAAAAATTAAATGTAGACACGAGTGACGATAAAGTGGGGGGAAAGAAGAGTTCATTTGTTAACTGAATCGTTAACTATACGGTCGGTATACGAAGGATAACAATACCTATGTGAATAGTGAGGGGGGGGGGGTATACAACATCTCAGTAGGAAAATGAAATGCAATTTCACCGTTAAATACAAAATATAAACACCAGCAAAAAGAGGGAGAACCATATATTGAGGATAAATGAAATATAAAAGTTGAGAGAAACGCTTATAAATAATAATTCTTTAACATTTATTAAACTGGAGAAACGATATAAAAAAAATGCAAGACAGAGAAGGGGAAGGGAAAGAGAGAACAAAAACAGAGAGGAAGTAGAGAGAAGGGAAAAAGAGAGAAATTGGAAACAGGAAAAGCAAGAGTGACACACAATGAAGGAAGGAGGGGGGTGCTAAAATAAGGGAGGTAATAATTTGCAAGCTGAAATTATTAATATAATTACAAAAAATAACTTTTCCATCATAGAGTTGTATGTATAAAAACACACTACTTGATTATTGGAGAAGTAATGTAGTGTTGTTAAAACAATATCTGAATACGTTCAGTTAAAAACGAATACCGGTTTATTTATCAGACAGACTATGTAATTTGAATGAGGAAAAATAAAATGTCAGAACGATCGGTATGCATTAACAGTTAATATTAACTGCTAAACTGACCAGTTATGTTAGAACACTTTATAAATATAGTTGTACACTTAAAAACTATATCTATTAACTAAGCAACAATTTAACAGGAAGTGTTGAACAACGTCAATATTTAAATATCCAACATGGCTTCTGGAAATCAAAAGCCAGAGAATGAAACGGATAAAGTAGGCTATATAACGTGACAAAGCAGGGAATTATTCACAATTCGGAAATGTAATATTATTTCGCAAGAATATGATAAGTTGAACAAACAATGTGAAATTTGAATAATTGATTGTACATTCAAATCCCCCACAGAGAAAAATAGTTTGTACGAAACAAAGAAAAACCTACCACTTTTAGTGTTAAATCGTTTAGGTTCTTTCTTTCGGCTAAGGTATTCCAGACATTCATTTTAGCATATAATTACAAAATTTTGATCATTGCGTGATGAAATATAATTAAATCGTTATTCTTAATTCAAAGTCGTTTCCAGAGGAAACAAATAGGAATCTGCTACTTCATCTGCGCACAGTACTGCGCATATGCATTAACAACTTCCGGTAAACTCAGACTGGGCTCTTCTCATCACCTTTAACAAGCTGCTTAGTAGACAAAATAACCTAAGATTTTCCTTTATACCAATTACTTTCGCTGCCGATAATTACAAATATATTTTCAACGCTAGAAATGAAAATTATTATTAAACTATTCAACAGAATTTAGACACCTACTTGTAACGTTACACAAAAATAATCATTTACAGTAGGAGTATGAGAAGAAGCGGGATCAGTTAAGAAAAAAAATCCTTCAATAGCGTGATTATACAGCGCGTGTCTGTATCGTTTTATACAATGCTTTTCTTTAATGGTCCTACTTTTGTTATTTCTCGAATCCTAGATAAACCTGATATTATTTATCGATGTTGTTAAAATCTAGTCCCTCTGTTGCTTTTCTTTAATATTTGAAAACAAAATATCACCCCCCCCCCGCTTTTTGTCTTAAATTGTATCAGTAACTTTAGCAAGTTTCCTTTATGAAATTCTTTTTGAAGCACCGTTAAACTGAATTGGGGGGGGGGGCTCTTTTTTTTTTTAGATGCAAAAATACTGTATTTTGTGTCGATAGGTAATTGTAAACTGAAAGTGTTTCCTGTGGTTATCAAAAAAGAACAATGCAAGCATGCGTCAAGTGGCGGTTTATGTGCAAACTGGGGATTGTCTGTTACAACTTTTTGAATAACATCTCAATAAATGTTGCTTTAAATTTAAAAGTTTCAAATGAAATTGATAATGATAGTTAATGTCTTTTTTTTTTTAGACATTTTTCTTTTAATACTGAAAAAATAAAAGAACACGAACTGAATTCTTTTAAACAATAAATAAAATATGAAACTAAGTTTTAGAAAATCTTTCCGTTTTTTTTTTTTGTTGAATTTTTTTTTTTTTAATTGACTTGACTTTTTCTGTGGTTGTTTAATTTTATAAATTCTATTTTGTTTGAATATGGAAACCATCTCTAAGCAACATAAATCATGGAAAGATTTTTTATCGATTAGTTTGGAAATAGGGCAGTGCCCGTAAACTTGTCAAACCTTTCTATCCTTGGTGATAAGGATAGTAGGAGGTTTTAATGCTGTTAATGTTCGGTTCGTATTATAGCGGGTTAATAGGTGGAGGGAAAACATTGGCAAAGTACAATTGCAGGCAGAAGGTTATAGGGAAGATGGATTGGATACTGCGAGACTGTTGATGACCGCTGTATGAGAGGTGTGTACATCGAGTGGGTCTTCAAGCACAAAGGAACAAACTGTTCAAATAATAGTAGAAAAGACAGAAAGATACATCATACTGCGAGCCGTAAGTGTTGCTGGCTAAAATCTTGGCGGGTGGACATTTTGGCCGCAGTTCATAATACGTATTAGTGATTGGTTCACACTATCGAACCGTGTGCGCAGTAGAGCGTATTGTGGACTCTATCATACCAGCAGCTGTTCAATGGGACTATGTAGTCTTGTCTTTCTAATAAGATATTGTAAAGCCTCGAATTTCAAGGGAGTGTGATGATTTTAGCATGAGTAGTGAGGATGTATTAAGTTCAGGTATGTGGTAATGTACTGTTATTATGAGTTTAATTTCATAAGATACGAAGTATTTGGATAACGTGATGCGATGTCATCTGCGTCGGGGCAGGTATTGCTAAAGGTGGCAATAAGTAGTTCATTAATGACGATGGGCAAGTATTTAAAATATCTAACCGAGCTTTGAAGTAAACCCCAATTGATAGAGTGCAAGTCGGGAAAAAAAAGAAACAGTCAACATACGCTGCAATGTAGGTGATAAATGATAAGTGGAACCCGGTCACATTCTTCTATGCATGAGTAAAAGTAACTTTATGCAAGCAAGAAGACATAATTATGAAACTATAGAGTCGATACAACGACAATATTTATTTTTTGCCAACCGCAAGGCCAGTTTCATCCAAGAGGGACTACAATCAATTGAATCGAATTAGTTTATTACTGGTACTTAATTTATCAGCATCGACTCAATGAAAAGTAAAATTGATCTCAGGAGAATTCGAATTCAGAATAGTAAGACACCAATATCGATACTTGAAAATATCAAGTGTTGCTCATTACTGTCTTTTTTTATCTCCACTGACGAGAATAGACATAACGACAGTAAAATATACGAAAGTATAAATTAGTGAGGTGAAACACCTCATAATTATTTTATGTGCAATTAAGTGCATTTCGCGCGAACTTCCAGTGAAATAGTAGAATCCGAGAAAACTAAGTGATGTTCTGCAGCGACAAAAAGTTATACAAATACTTCAGACGGTGGAATAAATTTTATGTTCAATTTAACCTTCAACACCAGTTGACATTTCATCTCTCTCCACTGCTTAAACTATTTTTTTCGCTGATATATGCAAGACATCCTTGCGAAAGTCAACATATATACATACGTTCGAAGCTGATGATTCACTCCGTCGCTACTCAGAGTTTCTTGCTCTATGCGATTCTTCAGGCGACAAATACATATATATAATTTATTGGGAGCTGAAACTTCACAAATAGCTACTCCAGATTTCTCGTCGCCAATCTCTGGACGAATATATATATTGTGTGTGTTTTCAACGTTTTGCTTAGTGTAAATATACACGCTAATAATCTCCCGAATTTTCGTGAAAATGCCTTCACATTTCAAGATTTTGCGGTTTCATTTTTATATTCTTTCTATTAGTTGGCTGTAGTGGCAGGATTAATGTGATAATCTACATTCATCATGGTAGAATAGGATAAACTAGATAGATTTGTTGAACGGAAACAGTATTGTAGCTTCAGAGAGAGAGAGAATAATCAACCCCAGTACTTCACTAGTACTTTATTTATCGACCCCGGAAGGATGAAAGTCAATGTTGACCTAGGTGATATTTGAACTCCGAGAGCCGGAACAGATACCGCAAGGTATTCTATGTGATGAGTGTCATAACTTATTTTCACTTTCCTGAAAACATGGGGATTTTTGCTGCAGCTTATTTATTGCTGAATTGATAACAGAAAGCAAGGAAAGAAGAAAATGATTTATTTTTAGGTTTCGTTAAATGAAACTCTTTTTTTTTTTTTTAGGATCAATCCCCGATTAAAAAAAAAAAGTTATAATAAAAACAAAGTTGGTTTCATTTGACAAAACCTAAACTAAATTTTTTCTTGATTTTAGATCATGGTGCATGGTTTAAGTTCAAGAGGAGTAGTACCTATGATGCCTCACATCTTAGTCAAAGTGTATGTGGACAGGAGCAATGGTCTCCCATGACGACACAACTCACTTATGGCTCAAAAATATCGGTAGTGTATTCCGGTGGCCAGATTATGGTACCTCGCTTCAGCTGGCAACCTAAACTAAGTAGAGGGTATCAGTAATTTTTAAAGGGTTATTGTATAGGGGACATCACCCCTTAAATGCACAAAGATTCAAATGGCAGAGGTAACAGATGGACAAAATTAAGATCAGTGTCTCTGGAGGCATGATAGCAAGATGTGTGGCACATGCTGGGAACTCTCCAGATATAAAAGGACTGGTGGCCAGCTACGTTGGAAGGGATTGGGACCCCACCATGGTTAACCATAGATAGCATTAGAAAGTGAAAATATTGGAAAAGCTAGGCCCCCTGCAGCTCATCCAAATATTAACTATAAGGAAGAAGAGACAAACTCCTCAGTGAGTAGGACAGCTGATGATGATTGTAACCCAAGGCCTAATAGAAGGTTACTGTCAAACTGCTGCTTTTTAAACTAGAAAGCTCTTGTGTCTAGGAACTTAGAACACAAGAACACTATATCAACCAGGAAAATTTGACAATCTTATACAGGAAACAGAAAAAATAAATATTGATATCATAGGAATATCTGAAACTAGATGGACAGATGATGGTAAAATTGTAAGAGAAAATTACACAATGTATTCTGATGGAAAAGGAGTGGGAATCATAATTAAACAAACACTATAGTGAAATCATTAATTGGATATTAGATAATTTAAGATAGAGTGATAATGATGAGACTACGAGGAAAATTTTTGAATATTAATATCATACAAACATACACTCCTATACAAGAAGACAAATTGAATAGATAGAAGAATTAATTACCAACAATTGATGAATAGAAGAATTGAATTACCAACAAATTCAAAATGTAATAAAATACAACAAAGTTATTGAAATCACAATTATAATGGGAGATTTTAATGCAAAAGTCAGCAAAGAAAACACTTACAAACACTTATAAATAGATCAATATGGATTAAATGAAAGAGGTGACTGACTGATCCATTTTTGTCAAAGAAACAATTTAGTAGTCACTCCCACTCTATTATAACAACCACCAAGAAAATTATACATGTGGAAGAGTCCAGGTGACATAATAAATCAGATAGACTATATACTGGTAAACCAATGGTTTAGAAACTCTGAAAATTTCAAAAACATACCTTGTAGCAGATATCAATTCAGACTATAATCCAGTTGTAATTATATTGCAAATCAAACTTAAGAAAATGAAAATGGCTAAAACATAAGAACAATTAAACTTAGACTTGCTTAACCCTTTTGATACCAAACCACCTGAAACCGCCCATGTTTCTCTATCACCAAAAAGAAACCCATTTCTTTTAAAGTGTTCATATTTAAATTTAAACCTTCCATAATAATTTTATTTAAGAACTTTTTGTTAAGTTATGTTCGAAATACCAACTTAATAACCAGAAAGTTACTTTACTAAATCCCTCCAAATTCTCTGATTATTTTGAAAATTAATTAAAAATCATAGGCAGTGTATTTCATTAGAAATATGGTAACGAAAGGGTTAAACAGACAGAATATAAACAAAAATATGATGTGGAAATACAAAACAAGTATGAATATGTACACAATGAAGAAGAAATACAAGAACTATATAAATAAAGAAGAAACGTAAGAAAAATGGAACACAATTAAAACTTGCATACAAACATCACTAAAGAAAACACTACCTGGAAGGGAAAAGGAAAAGAAGAAAAAATCGGTGACAGATGAAATTCTATCAAAAAATGGAGAGAAAAAAAATAAATACGAAAATAAAGATCAACTTAGATATAACACCCTAAATAAAGAGATCTCTTCTGAATGTAGACAAGCAAAATCCAAATGGCTGGAAGATCAATGCCAAGAAGTTGAAAAACTGAATAACCAGCATAAGTCTAAAAAAACGTATGATAAAATAAATGAGATCACAAACAGCAAATGCATGAGTAAACAAAGTGGTAACATTAAGGACAAAAATGGAAACATACTTTTGATCATGAGCAGTTTACATCTAGATAGGTTGAATATATAAAAGAACAATGATGAGAACAGACCATATATGCTCAGTTTCAAAGCTGCTAATGGAAACAACATTTTAAAAGTAAAAGTAGAAAAGGCAATTAAGTCAATGAAAGATGGAAAGGCAACTGGAACAGATTAAATACCAGCAGAAGCATGAAAAGCTTTATATGGCCACAACATAGATCCAGTAGCAAACTTATGTAATGTAATATATGAGAGTAGAGACATACCAACCAAGTTGAAACAATCTATTTTTGTTCCATTACCAAAGAAGCCCAAAGCTCAAGACTGCAATGAGTTTAGAACCATAAGCCTGATGAGCCACGTGACTAAATTACTACTAAAAATCATACTACAAAGAATTACATCAAGTATAAATGAAGAAATAAGTCAACTACAAACTGGTTTTAGACCAGGAATGGGAACTTGTGGAGGAACAATTAACCTAAGAACCATGTGAAAAAAGCTCTAGACATAAATAAAGACAGTTACATGTGCTTTATAGACTATTCCAAGGCATTTTACAGAGTAAAACATGCAAAGTTGATCGGATGTCTATCAGAACTTGAGATATGTTATAAAGACCTCCAAACAAAAATGCACTGGAAGCAAACAGCAATTGTAAGAACTGGGCGAGGAAAAACCTCAGAATTTAAAATTAAGAAAGCAGTTAGGCAAGGCTGTGTATCATCCTCTAACCTATTTAACCTATATGCTGAGAAGATCTTCAGAGAAGTAGAAGACATGCTAGGAGTGTCAATAGGAGGTATGAACATCAGCAACCTTAGGTATGCAGACGATACTGCCTTGTTAACTTCCAACAGAGATGATCTACTGAACCTTTTAACCACAGTAAATGACAATGGAATGCCCGATAGAATGAAAATGAATGTAAAGAAAACAAAATCAATGGTAATCAGCAAGGAACAACAGTCACCAAAAATATATATTACAATTGAGGGAAAGTCAATTGAACAAACACTACAGATAATATACCTGGGATGTATGCAATCAGAAAACAGGAAATGTGAAATAGAAATCAGAAGGAGGATTGAGATAGTTACGAAGTCATTTAAAACAATGTCAAACATACTAACATCAAGAAACATGAATATCGAAACCAGATAAAGATTATTAAAGTATGTATGTATGGTCCACTCTACTATATGGAGCTGAAACATGGACATTAATACAAGTATTATCAAATAGATTAGAAGCCTTTGAGATGTGGGCATATAGAAGACTTTTGAGAATATCATGGACAGAACACAAAATCAATGATGAAGTACTAGGAATGGCAAACAACTAAGAAAATGTTATTAGACTCCATCAAAGAGAGCAAACTAAAATATTTTGGATACTTAATTAGAAAAAATAGTTTACAGAGACTGTTAATAGAAAGCAAAATGAATGTGAAAAGAGGAAGGAGAAAACCTAGACTTAGGTGCATGGATAATATCAAGAATTGGACAGACTTAAAATACAGTAAATGTATAAGGATAGCACAAGAAAGACCAAGATGGTGATCCATGGTATTCAATCTGCTGAGAGCAGATGATACCTGAGGATGAGGATCTGAGATCAGATTAGCAAAAGAAGCAGGATGTCTTTCAGTTGTTACATTGCATAATGTGCATACACACATTAACAACATGCATATTCTTACCAATCCTTTTTTATTAAGGACATTGGAAAATTTACCTGGGACACCTTCAGCAGGAAGATCATATAGTTAAGTGCAGGCTAAAATACTTAATGTAGTAAGCCAAAAGAATTTTTAATCAATTGAAATTACACCCGTAATGGGGGAAACAAATTATAATTGGATTAATTAAATTTCTTGGCTCACAACATTGTTTGCACCTATTTTACTAATAGTTTTTCATGCAGCAGGCATCCCTAAGTATTCCATCTCTCCCAATCATTCTTGAAAGTTATCATTCACTAAAACTCTATATACTTCTCTAGTCATCTAAGATCTGGTAGTAATGGTTAGACTATGCTTCTCTGATGAGGTTTAATATGACTGAAACATGTCGATAGTTGTCACTAAACTGCCAAAGACCAGCATCACTCCCCACTGCATTCTATTAATAATTAATTTTAATTAATTTAAATTCCAGGGTTGTCCCCCCTGCCTTTCTTGACCAGAATTAATCATTAAGCTAATGATTGTTCCTCCTCACTACAGGCGTAATTTTAATTACTTAAAACTCCTTGGCTTCCTACATTAAGTATATTAGCACCAATTTATTTATGAGTTTTCATGCAGCAGGCATCCATGAGCAGATCTTAGGTTAACAGTTAAGTCCATATCACACAACATTGAACTAATATTTTCTGAATATACATGCTTTACTCTTCATTGTCAGTGAGAACACAGCATCCTAAGTAAACTGAGCCAATGAGGTAGCCTCTACATGGTCTCTCAACCTGTTAGAAATAGCAGCCAAACTCTGTCAAATCATATCCTAGAATCTTAGAAAAGAAAGGTCACATTGGATAATGTAGTCCTAAATATAATGTAGCTGAAAATATAGGTGAGTTGGTCACAATTGGAACGTCTTTGATCTGTGATTAAACAACAACAACCATATTGATTTTCTATTATTGATTTAGTATGGGTTGATATAGTATAAAAAGGCTTTCAAACAGAATCTTTTCACTCAATTCTACATGGTTTATAGTTTGTCTGTTTTGACATAAATAATTCATAGACATCATTCAGATGAAAAACAATAAAGTTAGTGTTAACATATTTAATGCATAAAGCATTGAACTAGAAATAATTATGTGCTAAGGAAAGAATAATATTAGTCAATGACAAATATCGTTCTTTCCTTAGCACATAATTATTTCTAGTTCAATGCTTCGGAAGTATGGAAGACAACTCAGGACAGGTTTTGGTCTTATTATGACTTCATCAGTGAAACATATAACCAACCATCTTACAGATGAAACATCTTAATCTTAAACATTGTTTCAAAATGGTGACTATTTCCTAATTATCCATTGAAAAATTAATTCATGCACAGGGTAATTTAGAAAACCCTTTAGCATTTAAATGATATATAAAATGTTTATTTTTTATTTTGTTACAATTTTGTTTTTTATATATTTTTAATATCATCTTTGCTATTTTGATATATATATTGTTTTATATGTTTTAGCAAAAATGTCATTATCAAAAGATGAGAGAATATTCGTTGTCATAAAAATGTCACATTATACTGTACTAGTCCAAAGAATGTGGAACAAGAAATAAATCGGAACCCTCCTAGCCATGTCACCATTCGTGAAACTGGAAGGCTAAACAGTCTCAGTGAAACCCTCCTAGCCATCTGTTACCATTCATTTTCAACAAAATCCACACAGTTCAATACAGCAGGCATCAAAGGTCTTCTACAGCTCTATTCAAAGGTGTCTAAAATCTAGTGGCATAAAAAGTTTTCATTTGTCAATGGTTCAAAAATGTGCAAAGACTGCTGATGATAAAGGGACTTTTGAATCACCCCGTACAACTGTTTTTAAAACGTGTTGCAAGTACCATTGAGCTAGAAACAATAGCACCCCCTTTCACTTATTCGTCTATAGTTAGTAAATCTACAAGGTGGAAGGCTAAAAGCAATCATCATCATCATCGTTTTACATCCGTTTTCCATGCTGGCATGGGTTGGACGGGTGATTTCGGCCCGCATCGATTT
>JAOPJM010000001.1:13185523-13204022 GCA_027124095.1 Muusoctopus leioderma
CTCTCTCTCTCTCTCTCTCTCTCTCTCTCTCTCTCTCTCTCTCTCTCTCTCTCTCTCTCTCTCTCTCTCCTCATTCATCAACTTCTTGTAATAGAGTTTCTATGCCTCCTTCTTCTTGGTGTCATTGAGGGTAAGTGTGCCACTTCCATTTCAAATTCCCTTTTCACCAACAACATCTTGAAACACATTCACACACTGCTTTGCAATCCAGAACATCTCACACTTCTGATCCTCTCATTGCAGAACATTGGAAAACTTATTCCTTTGAGCTTCTCCCCTTGCTAAATATACCTGACATCTAGCGTCTTTTCTAGCTACCTGATATTGTTCATTGCTCCCCCACTTTCTTTCATTTTTTCCTGGCCTGTCTCTTAGTTTTTATGGCTCTATCTACTGTACTATTTCACCACCATGTCACCTCCTACCTGGTTCAAATCTTGCTCCTTCCACAGATTCGGTCTGTGGCTTGCAGCAGGTTGTCTCGTAGAAACTCGCATTTGCCTTCTATGTTATAAGTCTCTATCTCCTCCTTCTCATCATATGTGTCACTTAGTACTTCTTTGAACCCATGTCTGTCCAAGAGATCTTTCAGCTTCCATACCTTCCTTCTTCAGATTGCTTTGTGTCTCTGAGTCTGTCTAGCTCTTATCCTGAAGCCACTGATTACTAGTCTTAATAATCAGGACTTGGTATTCACAACCAGTAGTCTGAAGTATGAAGTGTATCTGGTTTCACCAGAGTGGTAGGTAATCAGATGGCTGGCTGGTCTCCTGAAGTTAGTGTTGCAAATGGTTAGGTCATTCGTGTCACAGAACTCAAAGACCCTTGATTACTCTTCACTCCTTGTACCATCTATATCTACAGCCTCCATGTACATCAGAGTAGCCATGATGGTGTTACCCAACATGGCCATTAAAGTCACCAGCTGTGATCATTATCATGCATTATCGAGGTAGTCTGCAAGAGAACCTCATAGAAATACTTCTTATGCTTATCTGTCAATCCTGATTGTGGTGTATATACAGAGATCACTGTTGCAGTCGTGTTGACAATGACTAGTCTAAGCTTAATTATTCTATCACTTACTCTGACTACCTCAATTATTCTGACAACAATATGCCTATTCCCGCCCCCCCATTCCAGTATAGTGTTACCCATGTAGAAGAATTTGTGCCTGTGTTCCTTACCTGTGAAGAATCTGACTGAGACTCCCCTCTATCTGGAATCCGTGATACCGACTTACAACAGAGACTTTTCATATTAGAAAAAGGGACATTCCAAGTAGCAAAATCATATTGCAAGAAATATGAAGCTGTTCACTGAGCAACTAATTCACAAATTTCTGTTAGTCAACCTGTGTTTTATCTACAACATAAGCCAGTTAAAGCAGTTCCTTCGAAGAAGGCTTCACAGAAGCCATGGCAACAGTTTGGGTGTTGTCAATCATGTGAGGAACGACATAATCAAGCAAACTATAAGTTCAGAAATGTTTGTTAGAAGTGCCAAAAGAAGGGTCACATTGCCAAGGTTTGTCACTCAGAGTTCCTAACTGATTCAACTGACAATAGTCGTAATTCGTCATTAACTTTCGTGACATATAATTCAACAAATGTGCAACAATCCTTCAAGTCAGCTTCTGGTAATTCACATACATTCATTATGGACACAGGTAGTCCTGAATCAATGATAAGTTTAGCAGAGCAGCAGAAATGTTACCCAAAGGGAAAAATTACATCAACAAACATCTCTGTACATGGTGTTATGAGTCATCAACTTCTTTTGATTGGCCAGTTTGTTGTGCCTATTTTTTTTACTAAATTCTACATCAAAATTAGTTTCTTGTACATTTCAAGTCACTGAAAATGGATTATCAATATTGGGTTTCAAAGACATGAAAGCTTTAAATGCATCCTTGTCTCTTAGTATCGAGACATATTCCTTATCTGTGCAACTTACTGATCTTATATCAAAATGTAGCTCTACAAAGAGTGGTATGCTTATTCCTAAAGTGCATCTTGTAGTTGCTAGTTATACGATCTTTTGCAAAAAGCGAACATTACCTTATGGTTTACATGAGCCTACCAAACGTGTACTCGATTACTTAGTACAGGAAGAAATTATAACACCTGTTGAATCTTTGAAATGAGCAACTCCTATCGTCACACCCTTACAAAGTGATGGTGTTACTCCTCAAGTCTGTGGTGACTTCCGTAAAGCATTAAATAGGCATTTGCTTCAACATAGTTGTACTACTGAGGAACTGGAGGATATTTTACACTGATTGAATAATTCCACATATTTCTTGAAGAACGATCTAAAAATGCCTTTATACAAATTCCATAGTGTATTGACCACTATCAATACACACTTCTGATTGTTTTGGTATAACTTCTTGCCTTTTGGATTATTCGTTTCGCGAGCAATATTCCAATCCAACATTGATTTCATTATTGGTAAATTGCCTGGTGTGGTTGCTTACCAAGACAATATAATTATTCAAACTCATGATAAATGTTTGCTACAATTGCTACAAATACTGGTCAAACACAGTGTCAAAATTAATGTTTCCAAGTATCAATTCAGCATTTCGCAAATTCATTGCCTGGGCTATGTTGTCAGTTCTAATGGCATCAAACCAGATCCTGATCAATTATCAGTTGTAATCCCCTACTGACTTTAGCAGCTTACATTCCATGCTTGGTACTATATAGTACTATTCACGATTTATTCCAAATTTTGCTGCAGCAGCTGACCCACTTTTCAAATTACAATCTGAATCAAAATTCGAGTGGATGACTGTAAACGAGAATTCACTTTGAGTTCTACTGAATTTCTTTTTGACTTATCCTGTTCTTCATACCTATTCACTACAAAATAAATCAATCAACACCAAGTACTGATGCTTCGTAACTTGTACTTGGTGCAGTGTTAGAATAAGGTGGTCTCTCTGTCCCGTGGATTTCAAGATATTTAAAGCAGAATAAGGTTATTCACAGTCTTAGAAGCTTTAGCCATGTATTGGGCTGTCTGTGGGAACTCTTGTATGCCGATGACTTAGTTCTCATAGCTGAATCTGTTGAAGATTTAAGAAGCAATTCCAAATATGAAAGCGAAGCCTAGAATCGAGAGGTGTCAAAGTAAACCTAGCAAAGACTAAAGTTTTAGCAGGAAAGAAAACAGGACTCATCAGGGAAGTGGCCTTGCTCGATATGCAGAAAAGGAGCAGGCAGGAATTCCATACAGTGTAACCAATGTAAATTATGGGTGCACAATAGAGTGGGAACACAGGCAGGTTGGCAGTAAAGGAAGACCCCAAATGTGGCAGATGCACAAGAGTAGTTAGCAATAAGCATACCTGTGAAATAATTTATTTCAGTTGATTGGAAGACACCATAGAAGTAGTTGATAGCTTTTGTTACCTAGGTGACCACTGGAGGTGGGCATTCAGAATGCATAGTATTCAGCATAAGAATGGGATGGAGAAATTTCAGGGAGCTATTACCTCTACGGGCTACAAAAGGTTTCTCTTTTTGAGTGAAGGGTAGATTGTATGATGCTTGTGTACAAAATACGATGTTGCATGGCAGCAAAACATGGGCATTGAATACAGATGATGAGTGCAGGCTGGAGACAAATGAAATGAGCATGCTCTGCTGAATGAGTAATATTAGTGCGCATGAACGATACAGCACAGTTGAGTTGAGAGAAAAACTGAGTATAAGAGGAATCAGATGGTGTGTGCAAGAGAGGAGACTGCACTGGTAGAGACATGTAATGTGTATGGATGATGACAGTTGGTTAAAAAAGCACCGAGATATTCAAGTGGAGGGTAGCTATGTAAGAAAGAGACTAAGGAAGACATGGACAGAAGTTGTGAAAGTTGATCTCAGGAGGCTGAGCCCCATGAAGGAGATGACAATGGAAAGTGAGAAGTGCAAGACACTGTTTAGGAGAAGACCGGGCCAATCTATACAAGCATGGAAAAACACGTAAAAATAATGATGATGATATTTATATATGTATATATACATATATATTTATATATGTCTTCCGATTCTGAGCCCTTAACTCCTAATGGAATTGTAGAGGCATCATCATAACATACAGCAATTCTTGGGCATTTATTTAAACCTGGCGGTGCCCATCCCCTCTTCAGACCTGGCCACAGCCGATTTCTTCAAGAGAGAGAGAGAGAGGAATCAAACCCAGTACTGGACTGGTACTTTATTTATCACTCCCGAAGGTATGAAAGGCAAAGTTGACTTCACAGGATTTGAACTCAGAGCACAGAGAGCCAGAACAAATACCTGAAAGTATTCTAACCAATGCTCTAATGACTCTGCCAATTTGCTGCCTTATATATGTATATAGTTATCTATATAATTATATATGTATGTGCATGTGTATATATATTTATATATGTGTATATGTATATGTATTTGTACATATATATATTTCTCTATGTTTATGTGTGTGTGTGTTTATATATATATGTGTGTGTGTGTGTATTTTTCTAAGTATGTGTATATTTATATATATATATATATATGTATATACTGGGTTTTTGATCGGATGATCGTTGTTGCCCACAGAATAGGAAGAACTCAATATTTAAAGAGTAGTTTATCAGTAAGTTTATTCAAGATCTTAAATGATCACCCCCCCCCCCCCACCCCACCCCCCGTTTCCTAACCTATATATATACTCAAAATCCGGACGACCACAGCACAACTCTCTGAAAATGCTTAGCGAATATCCGCTTTGCAGAAACATCGTTGCAATGGTGTAAGATCTTGAATAAACTTACATATATATGTGTATATATATTTCTATATGTATATGTGTATATATATTTCTGTGTATGTGTGTGTCTGTTTGTATATATAATTATATATACTTTAGTGAGATGACCTTTGATGTTAGTTTTTATTTGAATGGAGTTTACAAACTATAAATTTGCAAATTTAGGTGCAAAATCATTAATAAAATTAAGAATGCTGGGAAATTAATGTACTTGTACTTAAAGTAGGTGAAAGATATCAATATTAAAATAAGTAAAATTGACGTTTGGTGTAATAGCATATTATATATGGTGAAATCTTTTAATGTCAATGTTCTAAAATTATAATGGATACTATCAAAGATACCATTCTGCTGACTTGGAAAACATGTTGGAAACTCTATTTTCTTGGAACATCAGTAGTTTGAATATATAAATATTCAGAATGGTATTCATTGTGAGACTGAATATCAGGATAGCAACTGGAAGCTACTGGAACCAATTAGTTTTAAGTAATTAGCTGACCCTTTAACAGGTCATTGACATTATCTGGATATTGGAAATGTTCTTTTTGTGTAAAAAAAATATCTTTTACATGTACTATTTTTATCTCTACTAGAAAATTGGTCTGTTACATAGTGCAGCTGGACAAATTCAACACCATATACAAATATTGTATATTACATACACTAATGTCCAACATAGCAATGAACCTCATCTTGATTCGATGTTTACAATAAGAAATAACCCATGAATCAAATTCTGAATGAATTAACTTTGAAGATTTCAACATAAAGTGATATTAGACATTATAAGCACCAATTTGAGACAGTGAAAAGAAACAGTCCCACAGCAATAAAAATGAAAAGGTTTTTGTTTTAAAGAACTTGTATATTTCATCCTTAATCATGAAAAAATATTGTGAACTTGTAAAGATCATGTTAATGAAACATTTGAAGATAAATGGATTAAATATATTAATACAGTTGTACATGAAGAGCTGTTGGAAATTTTGTTGGCCCTAAAAAAAGAGGGATGCAGTTAGTCAATGGGGAGAAAATGCATATAATTTAACCAATTCATTTATCTTTATTTTTCTTGCACACTTTGTTTGGAAGAATATCATTCATTCATTTTTTTGCTATTCAAAGATAGGGGATGATTTGTGTTTTTGATGAGCAGAGTGTATCTGAGACATTGAAAGGACTGATGATGGTAACTCATATTGGCAAGATCTTTCACTACAGATACTTATATATGTTACCCTGTGCATATTACAGCATTCATAGTGTTAACCTGTTTAGAGATATCTCCTTCCTTAGATAGAAATGCCAGGCAGTAGCTGATATTATTGGAGTTATCTCCATTGTTTTTAGATTTTAAACACCTCTAGAGGGAGCTTTTGACTTCAAATTGCAAGGATAATCTCAGTTAATCGAAGTTTTTCAACAGATTATATTACATATATGAGACTCTACCATATGTGTATTTAACATGCAGAAAGCTCTCCTGATGTAATTTCCTTCAGCACTATTGTTGATATTCATAATCATCATCACTACTTTCTCTCTATTTTTGTATATACTGATCACTTCTAAGTTTTGCCAACTTTGCTGGTGAGATCTAATTAGATTGAGACATGTCTGTTGCTTTCACCAGTTAGCATTAAAGACAAGACCCACTTCTATTTTCCCAAAATTCGGATTAACTACTATTATTAGAGTTATCTCCCTTGTTTGTTGTTTTTAGATTTTAAACACCTCTAGAGGGAATTTTCGTGTTCTAATTGCAAGGATAATCTCAGTTAATCAAAGTTTTTTAACTCAATATATTACATATGTGAGACTTTAATGTATGTGTATTACAGGTTTTGTCTGTCACAGGATTTGAACCCAGTACTATATTCTCAAGAGACATTCATCAATTATATAGCCTACAGCAATGAGCTGGAAATGGAAAATGTAAATTTTTCCAAAGCTTCAAGAGGTTCATAAAGATGAATGCTTATCTCCAGTTTCAAGGTGTTAAAGAAATGTGAGTTAGACTAGCATCCTATCCAGAGTAGATTTATCTCTGATAATACTCTCAGACAATCTGGTATCTAGTTTCAACAGCTAGGTAACCAGAGGCATGCAGTTGATTTGAATGACTTGGTAGTGCAATACCATATCCACATGGTCATTTTGCTTCTACACCAGTGAGCTGTAATTCTCTATGATAAGTATTTATAACTAGGTAAAGAGAATAAAGTGCCTTCGCCTAGAATACTGCCAGGCACCTGTGATCAAGTTATGAATTTTTACCATAATGTCTGCTGCCAGGCACCTATGATCAAGTTATGAATTTTTACCATAATGTCTGCATGCTGGCAGTCATATTCTAGTGAATTGGCCAGTTGTGGCTTTCATAAATGAGTAGATTAATAATAGGGAGATGAATCTCTCCCCTAGTTACTATAAATAACAATGTATTTTTGGAACTACTTTGAATTGAAGTGGCTTTATAACTGAGTCATTTTTTCAGTTTTACTTGAATATTGCTCCGTAACTGCTTTCAAGTGTTATAGGTCTTATATTCACTTCAATGTTGATTTTGTTTGTTTCCTGACAATACATACTTTTTTTTAGAGCATTGCTTTGGGATTGTTTAACAAATATTTATCCATAGGTAAAATATTTGATCATGACCTATGAGGAGGCTAGCTTATATCTTGCTGTACCGATACAAAGAAAACTATGGCTGATGTCCTATCAATTAGTTGTTGTTTTTTTGTTAGTTACTCTGAGGTGGAGGGATAGTGCCCTTAGTCTTTTAGGACACTCTTAGACTGAGGTTAGTGTAATTGAATAAATTTAATATGATTAATGTTCAATTTGAATTGTTGCAGGTAGAAGGCTTGAGAGAAAACATGTAAATGTAAAGGATGCAGTTCTGGGGTAGAAGGATTTTGTAAAAAGAAAATATTTAGTATGGGGTCTGGATGGGATGGTAGTTTAGGTGAAGTTGGTATATAGTGAACAATTTCAGAGGTACAGAAATTGTTGTTGTAGCAGTAGAACAAATAGAAAAGAGATTCAGCTCTGCAGAGGACCAAAGGCTGTAAATTGTTGGTGATTGAAAGCTTCCCTATCAGGTTTACCTTTCTTTTGATTAAGTTCAAGTTTACTATTAACTTCACAACTAAGTCTAGACTCAAGCTTATCTGCTCAAAGCCATAATGACCATAAATAAATAATGTGCTTAACTGGTAAATCAAAGGTAATAAAGAGCCAGTCCATATATGGTATTCATTTTATAGAATTTTGATACAATACTTTAAATTGTATAAAACATTTTAATATTTTTGTATAAACATTATTTCATTACGAAAATATAGCCAACTCACCAAATTTTATCCCTCCACCCCCCACCTCTGAAAAAAAAAAAAGAATATTATCTTATCAATAAAGGTATAGATTTCTTGAGAGGTTAAAGAATTCTTTGACTTTCATTACTTTCATTTCAGTTTGAGCCTAATTCCTAAAATAGATCCATGTCTTATCACAAGTAACCAGACTTACCAAAAGCTAATCATTGTACTGATTACAAGGAAAAGGTTTTGCTCTTGTAACTATTATCTGCCTCCTTTGGAAAAGCTTAGTTTAAAAATTTGTTCATGTTATATAAATACTCATATAAATATTATTTATCTAAAGTGATTAGAGTTTTACCTGAATATTAGCTAGCATTATAGAGTGTAATGAAATAAGTAAGAACATTTCAAATGAAGCAAAATATTTAGAATTATTGTGGGGGTGGTATGGCAAGCATGATACAGCAAGAGGTAAGCTTCCAGAAAGCAAAATCTATGAAAATTAGTTTTGATTTCTAGTTAAAGTTAAGTCACTTCACTTATGTTGCCTCTCAAAAGATTTGAGGCTTTGCACGTAAGTTATATAATCAGAATGAAAGAGAGTGAAGAGATTAAATGAATAATTCAATAGATTCAGGAATCTTTGTTGTGTGTAATCCTTATGTAAAGGACATTGAACTTCTTGCATCAGTCTATCTTGTTGAAAAGAACAACCACTAGCCAAGTTGGAGAGCTCTGGGTTTTTCTATCAACACATCATCATCATCATTGTTTTACGTCTGCTTTTCATGATTGCATGGGTTGGATGGGTTGTCACTGTCCGAGTTAGTTCTTATTTGAAATTATTGCCTTCCTACATGGGTTGGGGACCATGTTTCTCTTGTATATTCCATTTTTGGTCTGTTTTTTTACAGCTAGATGCACCGAAAGATATTCACAGGAGAAGTAATATATTCAAACCTCCTCAACACAATTGTCTTTGTTCAAATTCAGTCTATCCTGTCGTTGTCAATCTCTTGGGGTCAAGGATGATTGTCCACCAGATTTAACTTTTATGGACCCACATATGACTATGTAGGCTAATACATGATCCACAAGTCCGGTTGCAGACCAGGCATTTCTTGCCCCGTGTGAGAAGAGGCGCTGTGTTGCTCACTTTGTGTGTGTATAACACACACTTTGCATATGTAATGTGCACTGCATTACATATGCAAAGTGTGTGTGTGTTTTATACACATTTGGTTCTAGTTTTCTAATTTGGGATAAACTAATTAAGCAAAATATTTTGATAAAAAGCATAACACTGCCATAACTCTTTTTGTTGGCATCACTGTCATGTTTTAGCTAGCTTTTCTCAAGTAGAGCTAGCAGGGTTGCATTTAGGACTTGTCACATCTATTTGTTACCCAGCTTGTTGGTGACCACAACAGGGGTACGCACAGGAGTTTTTTTAGGTGCACAAGACTCTTGTTTCCCTGTGACTCACTGCAGGTCTGAAACTAATGTTCCTATTGATATCGTTGTTGTTTTGTTGTTTATCTCCTAAGTCAGCTCTGATTGAGCAGACCTATGATCAAAGGCATTCAGCCATGACCATCTTTTTATTCCCTGAAGGCATGGTGTTCCCCAGACTACATTATCCAATGTGTCCCTTTTTTTTAAAGATGGTAACATGTGATTTGAGGGAAATCTGGCTGCCATTTCTAGCATGTCAAGTGACCACATAGAGACTCTCATTGGCTCATTTCCCTATTAGTATTTTTATTTTGGTGTTTGTGTGTGTTTTTGTTTACTTTAATCAAACAGTAGTTATAGTAATTGCATAGCAGTGTATTAGTACCATTACTATTTGAGCTAATAAGTTAGATCTATTGCCGTTTTTAGTATATTAGTATCATATAAGTCTGATCTATTGCGGTTATTTGGGGTTTTTGTTATACAACAGTATTAATTTGCTTCATTACTGTTGTTGTAAATTCACAAGTTATATGAAAGAATTTAAGTAATAAAAACAAATGTGTTTCCCAAAAATAAAATAAATATGTATCTTTGCATTATGAAAGCAAGATGTAAAAACTTCCTACAGTGATGGAAGGAAGCTAAATAAAATAACACTGTGACTGTATATGCAGGAAATACTGAAGTCATAAATGTCTTGGAGACGAAGAAAATGCAAGGCTCCATTTCCCGTATATTGAAGAAAAATGTGATTTATATAACTGTCCATGTTAATTACGTCCATGGAGAGTAACAGTACATAAGAGGACTAGCAAGATGTGTATCTTTTCACACAATCTGCTCCTTTCATTCAGTTGTTTGTTTAGAGTTAACTTGAACATATGAAAGTATTAAATCATTATCATCATCATTATAGTCGCTACCCATTAATCTTAAACATTTGGGACTTACTCATTTCTATACAGTACAGTACACATTTATGTAGTAAAGCAGGAGGGTAAATATTATTTATCCCACCCACTAGTGCAATACACTGAATTGTTTATTCTTTCCTGATCAGACATATGCTTATCAATAAGCAATCAGTCCTATTGTTTGCAGTGGAAGGTGGAAATAGAAGTTTTGGCGTTCATTTTATTCTCAGGATCCTTAACAGCACAAATGTAGTGAAGAGGCTACAACAGGAATTGAAACCAGATTGTAGACACCAGGAGTTTGTGGTATTGTACAGCATCTGTACGTACTAGTTTGTGCTGCTAATGATATCTGCTGTTTAGTAAACACTTAACACTTAATAATTCTTTCTGTGTTGTACATTTCTAACACTAGGTGATTTTCAGAGTATCATATACATCTAACACATCCACTGTGCAGACAAGCAGTAGAGATGGCAGGAACAACTATGATACCATAGTAGGATCATTACTGTAACAAATTCAATAATTTTCTTTTTCTGAGTTCAAATTTTACTTCACCTTTCAGCACACTGGGCTTCATAAAATATATACCGGCAATATATACAGGACTCAATTCAATTAACTATATATTCAATTACAAGCAAACATTTGTTTTGTGTCTAAGTAAATATATGTTGTTTCGTTTTGTTTTTTATGTCTGCTTTTCCATGGTGGCATGGGTTGGACAAAATTTTTTGGAACAGTATTCTACAGCCAGATGCCCTTCCTGTCGCCAACCCTTACTTATTTTTAGTAAGGTAGTTTTCCACTGATCTTCCCCTGTTGAACCGCTAAGCTGAACATAAACAATGCACACCAGTAGCTTAAGCAATGTCAAGCAGAGACTACGCGGAGGGAGAGAAGAGAGAGAAACACATGCACACACATACATATATATACGACGGACTTCCGTTCAGTTTCTGTGTACCAATTTCACTCAGAAGGCATTGGTCAGCCTGAGGCTATAGTAGAAGACACTTGCTTAAGGTATGGGTGGGAATAGGAAAGTAGTGATTACAGGAGGGCAGAAGGGGGACGTGGAGAGGGGACAGAGTATGAGTATAAGGAGAAAGAGTATTGGTTGTGTGGAAACTATATATTGGGTATTGGGTATAAGATAGCATTGGCATCAAGCAGAGGTGAGTGGATGAGAATAAGGAGAAAAGTAGTGGTTGTATGAAGGTGAGAGGATGGAGAAAAGTAGTGATTGTATGAAGGTGAAAAGAGGATGTGGAGAAGATGGAGGAGGAGAAGAGGCAGAGTGACAGGGGGTGTGATGGAGTATGGATAGAACGGGCAATGATAGCGAGTGAAGATGAGAGAGGGGGGATGCAGGACAAATGTCATCCTCTAGAGTGGAATAGGACAAGAGGTGATAGAATCAGAGGGTGCCAAGGATAGTGGGGTACTTGACAGGAGCATATTTGGTGGGAGGTCCATGCCAAGCTTGCACCGAGGGTGTGTCCTCTGCCATATAACATCTCGCCAAACATCACGGCCTTTAGTCATCTCTTTTGTGAGATGACTTAAGACCATGATAGAATTCTACATGATAGAATAATTCTATTGCACAACAGATGCTGGTTTCATTCTAAGTAAACAAAAAAACCAATTTGAATGAACTTCCCCAGTGAAAAAAATATTCTGTACTCAAGTTAAAGTAATCATAATTATGAAGGCTATAATGAGCCAATGAGGGAACCTCTAAGTGGTTGCTCGATCAGCTATAAATAGCAGCCAAATTTCCTCAAATCACACCCTGTTGTCTTAAAAAAGGAAGAACACATTGGATAATGTAGTTCTAGATGTATGCAAAAAGATTGGATGATCATGGGTGGAACACCTTTGATCATAGCTCTCCTCAATTAGGATGACCTGGGGCTAAACAACAACAGTGACTACAAAGGTTATAACCTCTTCATGACTGCAGTTATAAGAGACCATGTTGAACACATAGAATCTTACATTTAGTGGTCCTTGTTTCAAAACAATCCACTGAGGAAATGTTTTGCAAACCCTTACCAATATTGAACAAATTTGAGATGCTTGAGATTTGAAATAAACAAAAATAGTAATTGTTGAGTTAATGACTGGTCATTCTGTTAGTGAACTATAGTAGTGATAGGGTTAATAACTGGACATTCTGTTAGTGAACTATAGTAGTGATAGGGTTAATAACTGGACATTCTGTTAGTGAACTATAGTAGTGACATGGTTAATGACTAGACATTCTGTGAGTGAACTATAGTAGTGATTAACCCTTTTGATACCAAACTGCCTGAAACAGCCCTTGGTTCTATGATTTTTAAAAATCATTTAATTTAAAGTGGTCATATTTAAATATAAACTTTCCATTATAATTTTGTGTAAGAAATTGTTTCCTATGTTCCAAACACCAACTTAATAACAAGAAAGTTAGTTATTTTACTAAATTCCTACAAATTCCTGACTATTTTCAAAATTAATTGAAAATTATAGGTAGTGTATTTCATTAGAAATATGGTAATGAAAGGGTTAAGTTAATCACTCTGGGGTTAATGATTGGACATTGTGCCAGTGAACTATAGTAGTGACTGGGTTAATAACTAAACATTCTGCTAGTGTACTATATATATGTATGTATGTAATTATAAGCTCGTTTTTTATTGCTTGTTCTGGGGTTTTTTTTGCAAGGGAGAGAAGCATTGATTAAGTAGAATACACTATATTTTGTTTTTAATATTTAACTACAATGCTTACTCTCTTAATATTTGTAATATTTGTAGACCGAATTGTTTCGACATTATTGTGCCTCATCGGTACGAAGCATTCAGACATACATTAAATTATATATATATATATATATATATAATGATTTTAGAATATTAAATATCCTAAATAATGATTTCTCGCTTTGGCACAAGGCCACAAGTTTTGGGAGAGAGGTGTAATTAATTAACTCAGCCTTAATACATGTTTTATCAACACCCAGAAAGATGAAAAGCAAAGTCAACTTAGTGGGAATTGAACTTAGAAGGTAAAGGAAGCAAGTAAAATACCACAAGAGTTTTCATCTACAGCCCTACCTATTCTGCCATTCACCAGCCTAAGTATCCTAAATACGATTGATTTATAACATAGGCATAAGGCTACACAATTTGGAGGAGAATATAGTTAATTAAATCGACTCCAGTATTTGACTGATACTTTATTTTATCAACCCCAGAAGGATGAAAGGTAAAATTAACCTTGAATGCAGACTATAGGGGCCGTAACTAAATAAGAGGCTACAGAACTAAAATAGTAGAAGACTGCTATTTTGACCTGTCTAATTCATGTTAACAAAGAAAGAGAATAATTCAAACTAATCCTTTTCTTTCCAGCTCCTCTATCCTTTAGGGAAAAAGAGTCCAATCAGAAACTTCTTAGAGAAAAACAAGAATGGTGGAATGCATCACATTTGTATTGAGGTATTTCTTTTTTACTTTTTGTTGCATTTTGTTTCATTTATTTTAATAAGAGTCATAGTTATGTTAGCAAACATGTTACTTGCTCCCTGTCCTGCCTGTATGAATACTATTCACACATAATATATTACCTGATGCTTATAATAGCATAAATATTATTGATGAAGAGGCACCATGGCTGCGAGGTTAAGGTGCTAGGCTACTGACTCCATGGTTAAGAGTTTAAACTTTACTACAGCATTGTGTTGTGTCCTTAGGCAACACATATCATTCTATTTTCCTTATTCTGCTTCACAAACCTGTTTCACTCCTAATTTGGGTGGTTAATGATAGGAGGGGCATCCAGCTCAAACAATATGCAAAATATCCAATTTTTAAACTCTCCATCCCAGCCATACTATCATGGATAAATTAATGTAAAAGTATGTAATGGTCGTGATAATGAAGGGTAATTTTGGAAAACTTTAAAGAATCTGTTTTCTAGGAAAATAAGACCCACTTTGGAATACTGCTCCTATGTATGGGACAGTGCTGCCACTACTGCAAGCAAACATCTTAGTCTGCATACATAAGAAAGCCATTCACCTGAATAGCAAGGATTCACTCACCAATACACTACAACCTCTAGCCCACAGACACAGATTCCTATCTACCTGATCTGTCTGAAGTAGCTAACTGTGTATCCTCTTGCTCTAGGCCAACCTGTTACCCTCACTGTATCTCACCTCTGACTCCACTCTAAACTTTTTACCAAGTCCTTCTTCCCCACGACTACAACCCTTTGGAATTCCCTCTCCACCCACATTTTTCCTGCAAACATTGACCTACAATTGTTCAAACTGAACATCAGCCACATCAATCTCATTCTTTCGAGGGCCTACAAAGGTCATGGGCACTGTTCTTCATCTGACTAACTTATGAAAAGAAAATCATTGATCAATATGGTTGCATTAAATATTATAACTTTACCGCTTTTATATTGATGCCATAAACAATTTAACACCAGCAAATCAGGATACCTTCTAAGCCATTTTTGTTGGAAGTCTGGTAATCTCAACATCCTTATTCACCTTATGCAGTCACAAGAGAAGCTTAGACCATATCTATAGGTAGTACCAACTAGAGATACATTCAAAATTTACATCCAATGTCATACATTGTCAGCAGTAGCATTACACTGGCAAATAAATAAATAAATAAAAAATACATTTCTGCTGCCTTGAAAGTGAAACCTATTCTGAAGTGCTGATTTCAAAAATACCAATACCATCAGTTTTCCCCTATCAGCTCTAGTTTTGGAGATACAACATACCCCCTTTATATGTTGATGTATCCACTTGTGTGCTGAAATTAGGAATCCCAGTTGCACCTTACATTTTGGTGCCTTAAAAGTTAGACTAATTCTTGGGTATATTTGGGATGCTGATTACAAAAATAGCATCAGTTTGTCCTATCAGCTATTAATTTTGATCCAAAAATAACAATAAATACTATTAATGTATTAAACATGCTATTAAAACAACCATGTATTACTCAATCAGTTCATTCCAGCATAAAAGCTTAGACTGCGTTGCATTAGAATCTATCGTAATTATAACTCAAAAGTAAACATAAAACGTATAAAATGATCAGTTATTCAACACATAAGAAGCTTCTTTAACAGGACTTTCTAGAGTGAGATTTACCAGAACAGTCCCACTGAAGGTCCACCAGTAATCTGCCATTATGTGTGTATCCTACCTTCCCTGGCACCTCTCTTCTATTGTTTTTATATCCTGATGAAATCTTTCTCCTTGCTCTTTGCTTAAATCACCAAGTTTTTCTGTAAAGCAATCTAAGTGACTGTGGAAATAATGGACCTTGATGTACATGTTACAGTCAAGTTTATTAAAATTGGAGAGCATGTCCTCTACTAATTCAGAGTAGTTGTCTGCCTTATGGTTGCCAAGAAAGTTTTTGACAACTAGAACAAACAAAAACCATGCACAGGATTCCATGTTATCCATTGAATCTATGAAATGTGAATATTTTATAAGCTCTCTTATCTGGGGACCATAAAAAAGTCCATGCTTTAAGTTTTTCTGTGCTCAGTTCAGAGAATTTACTGCATACGTAACCAAAGCAGATACCTTCTTAGTTCAATGCCTTTACTCTGAGATTTTATGCTGAAATAAACTGGTTTAGTAATATGTGGTTGCTTTAAAAGCATATAATATAATAGCATATAATAGCATTAATATTGTTTTTTTGTTTTTTTTCAAAATAGCAAATCATTAATTAGAGCTGATTGGGCAAATCTGATGCCATTTTTGGAATCAGTGTCTCATATATACACAAGAATAGGTCTAACATCTAAGGCACCAAAATGTAAGGTGCAACTAAGGTTTCCTAATTTCAGTGCATGAGTGGACACGTCAGCATATAAAGGTGTATGCTGTATCTGTCAAACTATAGCTGATAAGTAAAACTGATGGTATATTTGGAATCAGTGCCCAAATGTACCCAAGAATAGATCCAACTTTTAAAATGTGTGTTGGCCAGTGTTATCAAGAATTAAAATAAAGTTTAGTTTATTCCTTTTAAAAATGTTTTAGTAAATACGCTTAAATTATATTTATTTTTGTATAAAAAGGTCTTGAAGTGTTATATAAAATTTGATGTTCTGTTCTTTTCCTGGTGCAGTTGTGTCTATTTTATTATCACTGCCTTTTAAAGGTATTTCTGACTTTTTTTTTCTTTTCTCAAAATCCTTATTTTTTCAGGTTGATGACATTGAGAAAACCATTAAAGACTTGCGTTCCAGAAATATCCGTTTGCTCAGTGAGAATGCTAAAATTGGAGCTCATGGGAAACCTGTGATATTTGCTCATCCAAAAGACTGTGATGGAGTACTTGTTGAGTTTGAACAGTGTTGAATTCATATGAATAATAATTGACTAAACATTGACAATTTAAAAAAAATTTATTGGAAATTTGTATATAGGAACAAAATTGAGAAAATATGGTTGCGAATAAATACCTACAAATTTATGGCTGTTATTTTTTTAAAATATATTTGTATTACCGTGTATAAATGTAACAGATAGTCAATTGTTTAACTTTTTCCTATCAGAGATATATCCATTAATAGTTGATATGTTTCATTGTCTTGAGTAGAGGCAACTATACTGTCTTTGTCATCTTCTCCTTCATGGGATGATTTGAATTAAATTCTACTAACTGAGGCAAACTATATAACCCGTGCCCCCATAGTATCTATTTACAGCCAGGTGGACTAGGTAATTTTGAAATTATATTTTTCTGCAAGAGGTACTGTAGCACCAGTTGTCAATGTCTTTGAACAATTCATGAATATCACAACTTTCATTTCCCTTCTTTGGCTTTGTTTTCCTGGAGAAAACTGAGTCATAGAAAAATTCATCCTGAATTGAATATGCTTTTCAAGGAGATAAAAGAAAAAAGAAAGCACAATAACCATAGATTTAAAGTCAATTCCAGGAGTTTTACATGACAATCTTGCAATAGTGTTGCATCTTTGGTAAAAAATACTAATGTCTCAGTTCTCAATATCCAATTTCAATTCAACAACAATGGAAGGAGTTTAGAATTGATCCTCCAACCAGTATAATTGATATACTGTTTAACAAATGAGAGAGTAAAATTTCAATTAATGATGCACCTTGGTCAAGGGTCACCCAGTGTCGGTCAGGACATGAGAATCTTCAGCTAGTCAACATTATTTATGAATAACATGTTCAGAGATCTCTTATGCATAGTTCAACAAATTGAATATCAGCCAAACATCATTGCGATACATTCTGAAGAATTTAAATTTGTCACTTTAGCCCTAGACTTATACAAACACTAAATACAATGTTGACCATTGGAACATCCATGAGGAGTGTCATCGATCAGCACAACTGCATATTTTATGCTGTGGATAACCCTCATAAAACTATAATGAAAGGTGCAGCTAGTCCTGGATTGTGTGTCTGGGCTGCAATTCAGTTCTGGTGTAGTTGGACTTTTTTTTGTCTACTCATGCGATGCTAATCCTTCTGTCCTGATGTTAATGACTTCTGGCCTGTTCTTACATTGCCAAACAGTGACTCATACATTTTATCTCATGGGGGTGGGGTAGAATGGAGTAATATCTCAGGAATAAAGTTCACAAACACAATCTAATCAACATCCAGGAATTATGAACTACAATAATTGATGAATTCACTAACTTGACAGCTGCTTTAGGCCTGAAAGCTTGCCAATCAGTACCCAAAAGATTAAAAGCCTGTTTAGCAGTAGAAGGAGCACATTTTATTTGAATATAGCAAATTGATATTTTTATTTAATAATAATATATAATATATATATATCTATATATATAAATTTAAGTTGTCTGTGTGTGTGTGTACTATGCACTCACAAATTATAGTACAAACACCCACAAAAATTACATGTATACATTCAGCATCTCACCGGACATGTAATTGGTAAAAAAAATTTGGAT
>JAOPJM010000001.1:13208159-13221761 GCA_027124095.1 Muusoctopus leioderma
TGCGTTTTATTGTGACACCGACACTAGAAAGGTTGTCATGCCCCTGGCACAACTAGAGAGCCCTCTCTGCCCTACGATATATATATATACATACATACACATGGCCGGATTTAGAAATAAGCTAAACAAGCTACAGCTTAGGGCCTCACAATCTGCAGGGGCCTATCTGGTGTAACTTTTTAACAAGAGGGCCTTCAAACTTTATATAGTTTAGGGCCTCACCAAGTCTAAATCCAGCAGTGGATAGTACCCATCACACTTTTTTTTTCAGGGCCTCTGAGACTGGTGGGAGACAGAAAGGAAGGTATCCTCAAACCGGAGACCTGGCACGAATGCTTGCAACAGAGTGGACTCTGCTAAAGGTATCCAAGGGCCAGGTGGTGGTGTTAAACAGGGCAACAAATTAAGTCTAGCACCCAAGTAGGCCACGGCAGGATTTGAACTCAGAATGCAAAGAGCCAGAATAAATACCATGAGGCATCTCTTCCAATGCTCTAACGATTCTGCCAGTCTACCACTGTATCCTGGTACATTATTTTATCTACCCCAAACAGATGAAAGGCAAAGATGACCTCAGCGAGATTTGAACTCAGAGCATATTAAACCGGAACGAATTTGAGCGTAGTGAGCCGGAAAAAATACAGGATGTTCAGATGAGAGAAAAGATACCATTATTACCACCAACATGTGGACCATTGTAACCAGTTATTGAAACCCTATTGGAACCTTATTTCAGTACAAATATCTCTAGTGATGTTATTGGTCCAAAATGCAAGCAATAGAATAAATCCATACAGGATGTTCAGATGAAAGAAAAGCTATCATTACAACCAATGTTTGCTCTAAGTTTTTCATGACCTACATAGGACCAAAATCCTGTGGAGTGTGCAGAGAATATTTTTACTTTTGGGATGATAATTGATTTTTGTCTGAAACTTCCAAAACCTGTGCGTGGTGTTAAAACTATACATGTATATATATATATATATTATATATATATATACATATATTCATACACACACATATATATATACACACACACAGAGTCAACACTGTGCAGCATAATTTGTGTGTATGTGCATGGGTGTAGCCATGCAGCTTGTGCAGCTTAGAGGGAACTCTGATTATAATTAACACGTGAACCCATTATGGGGACATTGGAACACTATTTCAGTACAAATCTCTAATGATGTTATTGTTTACAGATGCAAGCAATAAAATAAATCCATACAGGATCTTCAGATGAGAGAAGAGATACCATTATTACCACCAACATGTGAACCATTGTTAACCTGTTATGGGGCCATAGGAAACGATATTTCAGTACAAATCTCCAACAAAGTTATTGTTCATAAATGCAGGCAATAAAATAAAATCCACACAGCTCCCACCCATCATTACAATTTTGAGAAGCCACACCCATCATTGCTATGTACGGCAGTCTCACCATCATTACTATGTACAGTAGCCCCACCCATCATTGCTATGTATGGAAGCCCCACCCATCATTGCTATATACAGTAGCCCCATCCATCATTGTTATATACAGCAGCCCCACCCATCAATACTATGTACAGCCCCACCCATCAATACTATGTACATACTCACCCATCATTACTATGTACAGAAGCCCTACCCATCATTGGTATATATGTACTTACCTGTCCTTTGTATCAGTTCTAGAATAGCTGTGGCTGTTGATGAAATCAACACCTGTAGGTTACCCACACATAGGTGACCAATGTTGGTTACTGTCATTCTGGAGAGGAAAATGAAGGTAGATATTAGAGTGGTATGTGAGTGTGTGTGTTTGTGTGCATGTATGTGTGCGTATATGGTGCAAACCAATTAAACTGCAAAGAACAGACAAAACGACATACTTCACTTCAAGGGAAATGACACCCACAGAGCCAAAAGTTCTAAAACTAAAGACCAGCTAAGCATGTAAGGGACATAACTGTGTGCTGCAGAAAACTCCAACATTCACAGTACCCAACATATATTCAATCACTGGAAATAGCAGCCAAGTCTCCCTGAAAGCTCACCCTACCATCTTAAGAAAGGAAGCAAACTGGATAATGCATTTCAAGATACAATAAATCTAAATATAAGATGGGAATATCATGGCTACAATGCCATTGATCATAAGTCTGCTTGATCAAGGCTGACCTAGGGCTAAACTATCAACTATCTATATGTGCCATAGATCTACTCAACCAGGGCTGACCTAGGGCTAAACTACCAACTATCTACATGTGTCATAGATCTACTCAACCAGGGCTGACCTAGGGCTAAACTACCAACTATCTACAAGTGTCATAGGTCTGCTCAACCAGGGCTGACCTAGGGCTAAACTACCAACTATCTACATGTGTCATAGGTCTGCTCAACCAGGGCTGACCTAGGGCTAAACTACCAACTATCTATATGTGCCATAGATCTACTCAACCAGGGCTGACCTAGGGCTAAACTACCAACTATCTATATATGCCATAGGTCTGATCAGCCAGGGCTGACCTAGGGCTAAACTACCAACTATCTATATATGCCATAGATCTACTCAACCAGGGCTGACCTAGGGCTAAACTACCAACTATCTATATGTGCCATAGGTCTGATCAGCCAGGGCTGACCTGGCGCTAAACTAACAACTATCTATATGTGCCATAGATCTGCTCAGCCAGGGCTGATCTGGGGTTAAACTAACAACTATCCACATGTGACACAGGTCTGCTCAGCCAGAGCTGGCCTAGGGCTAAACTACCTACTATCTATATATGCCATAGGTCTGTTCAACCAGGGCTGACCTATGGCTAAACTAACAACTATCTACATATGCCATAGATCTGCTCAACCAGGGTTGGCCTAGGGCTAAACTACCAACTACCTATATGTGCTGAATCAGGGCTGTCCTGGGGCTACACAACAACCACAACAACAACAGTAGTTTCTATACTCACCCATCCACATCTTTGTCTGGGATGATACAGTTGATAATATCTTGTTCATTGACATCATTTACTGAGTCTATGGGAAGCTGCAGAGAAGAACGGTTGCTATTAGCAACAGAACATATATCATCATTGTTCATTCATAAAGCTTATCCCCCACAGTAGGGACTGCTACAATGATGGAATCTCCATCATTTTTCGACGATGAGTGTTCCATGGAGCAGCCTACTCATTGCGTTAACATGTAAGTGGCTGAGTATTACACAGACACATGTACCCGTAACATAATCCTCAGGCAGAATCAGCGTGACACAGTGTGACAAGGCTGGACGTTTGAATTACAGGTACAATCCACCTACAGGCTTCTCCACAGTTTCCTTCTACCCAGATTCACTCACAAGGCTAAAGATACTTGCCCAAGATGCCACGCAGTGGGATTGAACCCAGGACCTTGTGACTGCGAAGCGAGCTTCTTAAATATTCGGCCATGCTGTGTCCACACTGCTAGAATACACACACACCCAAGGGTCCCCAGACAACCCTTGTTTGTGTATCCAATCAAGGAAATGTTTTAAGCTATATGGATGTTGTGATCATAATGGCAGTATTATGGTATTTATATTGTGTTGTTGTTTGAGAAATATTTGAGGTTATATGGTGTCTATATTATGTTCGTATGGGAGATATATTTGTTGTTATATAGTGTGTATTGTGTTATTGTCAGAGAAATATTTATGGTGTATATTGTGTTAGTATGGGAGATATATTTGTGGTTGTATGGTGTCTGTATTGTGTTAGTATGTGAGATACATATTTATGGCTATATGGTGTCTATATTGTGTTAGTATGGGAATTATATTTGTTGTTATATGATGTCTACCTTGCGTTAGTACGGGAGATATATATTTGTGTTTATATGGTGTCTGTATTGTGTTAGTATGGGAGTAATATTTGATTATATGGTGTCTATTGTACAATGTTAGTATGTGAGATATGTTTGTGGTTATATTGTGGTTAATCATCAAATGACTATCACATCTTTTTGTATTTCTAAGACTACGTTGTCCTGTTTTTAAGATGGTGGAGTGTGATTCAAGGGAATTTGGCTGCTATATCTAGCAGACTGAACAATCAATCAGAGGCTTCCACATATATGTATGTATGTATGTGTGTGTGTATGTATGTATGTGTGTGTGTATGTATATGTGTGTGTATGTATGTGTAAATGTGTATGTTTTATGTGTTATATCTACAGGTGTATGGTTTGTTTCATAGATGAAGGAGACACAAACTAACTAACACACCTGGTGTTAATTATATAAATCAGAGCAGACTCACCTGTAATACAATTCCATGAATACTTGTCTCATCATTCAACTGTTCAATTTTCTGCAAGATCTACAAGACATGAAGATAGAATTGTCAGTGCTGTCATTGCAATTATTACTAGGACACAGATCATAGCAATGACATCACAACAGTCGACACAGCTGACATCATAACTGTCATCACAACTGACATCACAACTGTCATCACAACTATCAACACAACTGACATCACAACCATCTCCACAACTGATATCACAACTGACAAGACAATTGACATCACAACTGTCAACACAACTGACATCACAATCATCTCCACAACTGACATCACAATCATCTCCACAACTGTCATCACAACTTTTATCACAACTGATATTAGAGAGAGAAAGAGAGAAAGTGAGAGAGATGTTACTACAATTAAGATGAGATAAAAAAGACATATATATATAGAGAGAGAGAGTAGGTATAATTAGAGAGAGGGAGGGAGAGAGAAGAGAAGAGGTGTAGTAAGAGATAGAGAGAGGGAGATAGAGATAGAGTGAGTGGTAGAGATAGAAAGGGACATAGGGTGAGTGGTAGAGATAGAAAGGGAGATAGGGTGAGTGGTAGAGATAGAAAGGGAGATAGAGATAGAGAGGGTGAGAGAGACTGACAGACAGACAGAAAAACAGACAGAATGAGTGGTAGAGAGAGAGATAGACTGAATCAGTGAGAGAGAGAAAGAGAGACAGAGTGAGTGGTAGAGAGAGAGAGATAGAAAAAGAGATAGGGTGAGTTAGAGATAGAGAGAGAGAGATAGAAAGAGAAAGAGTGAGTGGTAGGGAGAGAGAGGAAGACAAAGTGAGAGATAGAGCGAAAGAGAAAGAGAGGTAGAGAGAGTTATAGTAAAGTAGTAAAAGTGTTAACTTACATCTTCCTGGGTGGATGTCTTTGGTAATTCAACATATGTAGTAAATATACCAACATCAGCAGCTGTCTTCAGTTTATGCTTGATATGACAGTCTTCTCCTCGACCTCCGACCTAGAAAGGGTCAAAGGTGATATTGTAACTCATTAATAATAGGTTAATAACAACAACCAACCTGGGAGGGTCAATGACAGATAAGTAACTCACTAGTAATATGTTAATAATTGTTGACCTCAGCAGAATTTGAACTCAGAGTGCCAGAACGAATACTGCAAAGCATTCTGCCCCACGCGCGTAATGACCACTGACCTAGGAGGGTCAAGGGTGATACGTACCTCATTAGTAATACTGTATATTCTCCTGTATAAGTCACACCAATAGATAAGTTGCACCCCCTCATTTTACATACAACATTCTTGGCTCTGTACTTGACTCACATAGAAGTCGCAGGCTATGTTTATCAATACTGCTTATATAAGCTCGGATGAAATTTCCATCAAAATATTAAAAACTAAACATTATTTTTACCCCCATAATATATATGATAAAATGGTTAAGTCCTATTTTAATGTCAGATTGAAACGAAAGTACAATTATACGACAGAAAATAAAAAACCTAAACAGAAACAACGTTTCTGTATATATGCTGCTCAAAAATCAGGAACTTAATGAATTATAAATGAATTATATATCTTCGTTTGAAGATATTCGGTACGCACAATTTCTATTACATTTAGCAGTATTTGTTTTTATATTTTAAGTAAAATTTTCACAAACCATACATACATACGTATGTACGTATGTATGTACATACATACGTACATATGTATGTGCATACATACATACAGAACTGTAGTTCATTTCATCGTTTGTTTCCATTTGGGTTTTTTATTTTTTGTTTTAAAATTTTACTTTTGTCTCCATCTGACACAAAAATAGGACTCAAGCTAATAAAACTACAAGTAAACAAATCCATTTGTAACTCTTTACAAGAGCATGGTAACATTCAACTGGTTTCCTTTCTTATCAATAAGGAATTCAAAAAGTTTGTTTACTAACAGTAAATTATGGAATTCAGAAATTAACATTATATTTTGATTATTGACTTGTAAATAAATGATTAAAATGTGCTATTATAATATGAAGTTAAACAACAAAAACAATATTTTATGGAATGCTAGCTATTGAGAGTAATGATATAATATAATATAATATAAAATACTGTAATATAATGTTTTTAATTGAGACATGTAAGAACATGTTATACTATCTTTATTTACTTATGAATTATAATTATCCGTAAACATTTTTGGGCTATTCAAAGAGAACTATTTAAGGAACTGTCTCTAACATAATACAGTGTTGAATGGCTGCTTTTGGTATCTACAAACATATATTTTGTATTGAGGCTTTGCATGTTCTGCGGATAAGTTGCATGGTGGTTTTTACGTTGTATTTTCATGAAAAAAAGTGCGACTTATATGCGAGTATATACGGTAATGAATTTAAATTACACTTGTGATGAAAAGTCATCAGCATTAAGGATAATTCTTGTCAATAAGGTCAAGGAAGACAATTCTGAAATCCAAATTTATTAAATCTTGAATGGTGATATGCAGTAGGGGGTGAGTCTAATCTTTGGTAAGTATGGTGATAACTCTGGACATGTTTTGGTCATATTAGACCTCCTCAGCAAAGCATAGACTCACCTGTAATAGCATGTTTTATCAACTCTGAACTAGGGGAGAAAAGCAAAACTTACTCTGATGGGATTTCAACTCAGAATCTAGAGAGACAACTAAATAATGTTAGGTATCTTATTTTATTTAAAGGTGGTGGATTAGCAGAATCGTTAGACCGTCGGTCAAAATACCTTGCAGTATTTAATTACGGCCTTTTATGTTCTGAGGTCAACTTTGCTGTTCATCCTTCCAGGGTCGATAAACAAAGTACCAGTCAAGTACTGGGGGTCGATGTAATCACCCCCCCCCCCAAAAAAAAGAATTTCTGGCCTTGTGCCTATGTTAGAAGCAGTTATTTTATTTAGTGTTCTATCAATCATTCCAATTTCATTTGTTTTACAGTAATTATATCATAATAATTATTATTGATACTGTTGATACTGTTATCAAGAGAATAATTCCTGATGTAGCTTACTGTTAACAACATTCTTCAACCATCTAGATTGGCATGGCTGTGTTGTTAAGAAGTTCACCTTGCAACTATGTGGTTTCATGTTCAATCCCACTGAACCTTGGTACCTTGGGCAAGTGTCTTCTGCCATAGCCTCGGTTTGACCAAAGTCCTGTAAGTGAAATTTGGTTGGCGGAAATTGTGTGGAAGGCCGTCAGAGGGGCCATTCCTGTTCTTGGTTGGGTGGTAGACTTCAGTTTAACCTCCACCGCCTGACCCGTTCAGTGTCGTCTTTAGCAAAGTTCCACTCTGTTGCAAGCATTCAGGTCAGGTCTCTGGTCTAAGGATAACTTTCTCTCTTCCTCCCACCAATCTCAGCTCTTCTTCCCACCAATCTCAGCTCTTCCTCCCACCAATCTCAGAGGCCCTCAAAAGGATCATGAGTGCTGCCCTTCCTCCTCTGACTAAGAAAAAAAAACCCTAGATTGTATCTGCACCATTGATAGTAACATTTTTGTGAAATTTATCAATTCTGATCTCAATACTGATTTTTTTCAAGTCTCTTTTGAAGTTACTTTTCGGTTACCACTAATGCCACTACCACAAAGCTTACTATAGTTTTTGATATATTTCAAGCTTTGTTAGTTTCCTATATAGGATGATTCAGTATTTATCAGTCTTTCATTCTTTCAGATTTCTCTGTTATTATAAGGAATGGAAAAAACATTTAACTGGCATATATTCTTTATATAATTATTAATTAGTATGAATTGTAGACTCTGTACTACTTTAATATTATACTCTGTCTACACAGAAAAGTCTCATTAGATTTTATTTTGAGCATCCCCCTTCTTTGGTTTTCACTTTTGACAATACAGTTTCTTATCTGTTTTCATGGCATCTATTTTACAGACTTCCTAATGAACTTTCTTTCTCATTCTATCATGTTTTGTGGGGGGGGGGTTACCATTTATAATGATGGTGATGATGATGATTTACATGGAAGGAGATAGTAAGTCATGATGTTTAAAACCTTTCCAACTCTCACCTCAATATTCAGATCACCCTCAGCTGTGGGCAAATATTCTTTCCCTATTACAACTTTTATAGGTGAAACTGTAGATTCAACCACATCATAACTGTCCTTTCACCAACCTTTCATATTAATTTTCTCAAGGATAGGACCTTGCTCTTCTCTCATCTCTCTCTCTCTCTCTCTCTCTCTCTCTCTCTCTCTCTCTCTCTCTCTCATTTGTCATTTGATGGAGAGGAAAAGAGCAACTGCCCATCAACATTTTCTATATCCTCTACATACAACCACTTACTTTGCAGCTATCAGAAGAAAACTGCTTGACTATTTTTACCAAAAAAGATGGCGGGGCTATCCTCACAAAGGACTTGGGCAATGTGAAATCTGAGACTGTCAAGCAAATTCCTGTGGTATCAGTTATTCAACTGAAGTCTAATGGTTAAGAAGTTTGCTTCGCAATCACGAGGTTCCGGGTTTGATCCTACTGCATGGCATCCTAGGCAAGAGTCTTTTACCATAGCCTTGGGCACCAAGCCTTGTGAGTGAAATTGGGTAAATGGAAACTGTGCAAAAGCTCGTTGGATAGGTTTTACTTGTAATTCAAAGGTCCAGCTTTGTCACACACTGTCATGCTGATTCTGCCTGAAGATTATGTTAAAGGTACACATATCTTTGGAATACTCACCCACTTACATGCTAATCCAATGAACAGGTAGTTCAGTTGATCAAACAGCTGAGTACTCATCATCAAAACCGATGGAGATCCATTTACTTTACTTACAATTCAACAACTAGATGAGTTTGTTGAGAAATTTTACCTATTGCATCTAAATTACATCTAACTAATTGTCGCTTAGCCTTAGGTCAGCCCTGTTTGAGCAGATCTATAATGAAAGGCCATGACTATCCCGACTTTTTTTCAACCATAGTGTATCTAGGAATACATTATCCAATATGACCTTCCTTTTTAAAGATGGAAACATGTTATTTGAGGAAGATTTGGTTGCTATTTCTAGCGGGTTGAGTAACCATATATATAGGCTTCCTTATTGGCTCAACACCTAACTAGTTACAATGCTATGTGTAGTAATCTTTATCAGCACTACCAGGCCAAGAATTTTTGGAACATGTACATAATCCCCAACCCAAAGGCCCTTCAGGGTTCTCTTTCATCATTGGACCAGACCACTTGGAATTTAACTGGACCCATTACTAACACCAACCAGCATAGACTTCGTCTTCCAGTTGCAAAGTTGCAAGCCTAGTTGTTGTTTAGCCCCACATCAACCCTGATTGAGCAGGCCGGTGATGAAAGACGTTCCAGCCATGACCATCTCACTTTTTTTTGTTTTTCCTTGGCATAGTGTGTACCCCACATTATATTATCTAATGCGTCCTTCATTTTTTCAGGACGGTAAGCTGTAATTGGAGGGAGATTTGGCTGCTATTTCTAGCAGGACAAGTGACCACATAGAAGCTCCCCTTGTTGGCTTGCAAACGTTGTAATTTGTTTAGGTTAATTTTTATTCTTCGTTTCTGAAGTCATTTCCTCAGTCTGTATGAACCTGCACTGATCTAAAAAGTGATAAAACAATGATCTTGTAAATAATAGATCCGGCATAAAATGATAAGCATGTAGAGAAGTAAGCTGAGAAGCTGGCACATATCTCAAATTAAATACAGAATTGGAATTATTGCATGTCGAAAATGGGTGCTGGCATGGCTGTGTGGCTAAGAAGTTCACTTTGCAACTATGTGGTTCTAGGTTCAATCTTACTACCATAGCTTCGGGTTGACCAATGCCTTGTGAATGAAAATTCAGTAAACAGAAACTGTATAGAAGTCCATCGCATGTGTGTGTGTGTGTGTGTGTGTGTGCATGTATGTGTGTGTGTGTGTGTGTGTCTTTTGCCAGTGTATATCGGCAAAAGATATAGTACCATCTATTCTCTCTTTTTTAATAATGTATCCAGAGAAGAAAACTGAAAGCCTATGAAGGCCTTGTTAGATCAGAGTATTAGAGGTTAGGTGTTCGGTTGGTATAGTTAGAGTGGGGCCCTTAAAATTTTGGAAGTTTGTGTACTGTGTAAACAACATAGGAATTAAGAAAGTTACACAGAGAGGTTGTTGACCTCACAAAGAAGGATTACATGTAATACTTGGTGATTTAAGGGAAACGCAATGTGGGAATATGATTATTTCGGAAGAAAGTGATTGTAAAGTTAGTACAAAAAGTAGAAAACTGCATTAGATGCTGTACAACATACAACTATGCTACATCGTATGTTTTAGTTTAAATCCTACCAGGTGAAAGTTTTCTTTGCACTTCACTGGGGTCAACATGATAAATTTCAATAATATGTTGGGAGAAAAGTTTTATTTTATGTCAATTTGAGTGGTATTAGGTTTTTTATTTATAATATTCAATTCTTCTGAGTAGGTAGATTGATCCCATGATAATAAGTGTCTTGTAGTAGGAAGAAGGAAGTACACAGATGCTAAGTTTATCCCTAATTTGATTTGTTGTTGTCCATATAGCATTGTTAGAGAGTATTTGTTTAAAAGGACTAGAAGAAACCTAACAGATTGGGTTGTCTGTAAATCTATGAAAATGTCAGCCAGTAATTGGGTGCAATCTGTCTAAGAGAATCCCCCCCCCCCCCCGTTTCCAAGGTGGTACATAAGAGATAAGTTACTAGTGTTGCTCTGCTTATCAGATACATTAATAATGTCGAAGTTGAAAGAACATGCTTTCACTGTAAAAGGGTGTTTTCAGTGGTAGTAGATATATTATGAATAAAAATTAAAAGAGTCTGCTAGTCAAATTGAATTGTTATAGGCAGGTATTTTCTGATCATTTGATAAGTGAATTGCTTTCTCATGACTCCCCTACCACATAGATATACCCCCCCCCACCCTCCACACACACACAGGCACATACACTTGTTCTTGTTTTTATTCTAGTATATCTGGAGAATTCTGCCAGTCTGTTGTTGATGGTGTATGCTGCCTCCTGGTCATACATAAACCCTGAATTCTCTCACTGCTATATTTTTACTTCTTCTGATAACTTTGCTCTTCAAATCTTCAGACCACCTCCTAAACTTTACCTTTACTACACCAATGCTACCGCTATCTTCATATTCCAAGTTAAATGTCAATGCACCTAACCTACCCTAACCAATTAACCTATTTGTACACCCCGGTGCATATCTGGTTGATTGTTATGATGACTTTAACAGGTTTTTAAGTGTTATTTATTTGTTTATTAGCAATCCTTCTTAATGTATGTTAGAAAATATTTGTTTATTTCTTTACTTAGTTGATTGTTTAGTTATTTATTAATTTAGGGATTGAAGTGAAGTTATTTTAAAGATATGTTTTTTAAGAACATAGAAGTGGCGGTTTTATATTTCTTTTTTTTTTCTGATATGTATCACTATCACAACAATTATCATCATTGCCAAGATCATTGTTATTTTTATTTATGAAGGCTATTTAAACCAAAAAATAAAGAAAAGATATCTATTTCTAGGTGTCGCTTGATATATGACATTTGTCATATTGTCTCTATAAGGGATATATTAGAGTAACTTCCATTTGCCATCTCCAAGTAAACAATAAGCCTAACATTTTCTTCTCCTCACTACAGGTGTAAATTTAATTAAAGTTTCTTGGCTCATTACATTAAATATGTTAGTACACACACACACACACACACACACACACACACACACATACATACATATATATATATATATATAAATATATATATGAGCCAATAAGGTAACCTCTACATAGTCGCTTGACTTGTTAAAAATAGCAGCCAAATCTCCCTTAAATCACACCCTATCTTTATTAGAAAGAAGAGGATACATTATACAGAAAAATGGTTGGTCAGAAATTAAAACTAGTTTCCAAATTCAACTCATCAAAGATCAAACTTTTATGGCACTCACCAAGAAGTAGTAGAATATATGCCTGGGGTATAATTTAGTAGCTATGTCCAAAGATATGATTTAATTTTGAATTCTTGAATTACAGAAGTTAACATATCAGTCTATTTGAACCAGTTAATATTTTGTACCAATTTCTAAAATATGCATAACCTCTGTGTGTGTGTGTAGTTGAAAAGTGGTAAGACCATTGAAATTTGAGAACTTTTTACACAAAAGTGGTTAGTTGTACATAATGTAAGTAAAGTTGCCTGTAATATATACTAATCCAGTTTACAAATGAGTAAACACAAAATCAGTGGTTAAAATCTGTATACAGATTAAAATGTTTATTCTATACTAGTAGACGATGTTAAGGGGAACAGATGCTATAAGAAGTTTTTTGTTGATGTAGCTATCAAGTAAAAGTGAAGTTTACCATTTGGCTTTTTTAATAATGGATGGACTAATATTATTAGCAAGAAGATTTCTATTAAGAGTAACATTAGTTATTCTATGTAAACTTTACTTACAAACTTTTGGTTACCTTATAGCTTTTTTTTTTTTTTATAATTTTTAGATGTGTTTGTTATGAGTTTGCTATTTAATCCCCAAATTTTCCTTTAAAATCTTTGAAATTTGATTATTGTATGGTAATTAGAATATGATGAAATGTAATATTTTTAACAAATCTTCTCTTGGCTTCATTTAGGTTTCAGTCAATATACATATAATACTTGAATTAGCAATTCAGAGGCTTGACTGTGGAAAGAATATTGAGGTAGCACTAAACAATCTGTTTGTGGATAGTTTCACAGTAAATCGAATTAGCAAAGGTTTGTCTATCTCTAGGGAGAGATAAAAATCAACAAGTGTCCATCTACAGGGAGGATTGAATTAACTACAGTAAATGTATATCTATCTATAGAGATATTTGTACTGCCTACCAGCTTGTACAAACAAATGAATGGCATCCTGTGTGTTTATTTGAAACATTTGGTTAATAATAATCTGTCTTGAGAAAAAACTGAATTAGCACTAAACTATCTACTTGCACAAACCATTCAATTAGCAACAGCAATTATCTATGTTTTAACTAATATATTAGCAACAGCATATCTATTCAAGTGAGAAAAGAAATGACTATGCTTAAGATTATACATCATTTTAGCCTTCTCATAGCTAAACATATTCTGCCTACATGTCTACCTATATATCATCATCATCATCATCATCATCATCGCTTTTACGTCTGTGTTTCCATGCTAGCATGGGTTGGACGGAGATTTCTTGAGGCAGCATTTTACGGTTGGATGCCCTT
>JAOPJM010000001.1:13244417-13263364 GCA_027124095.1 Muusoctopus leioderma
AAGCTATGTCTAGATGGCTTTATGTATACAGTCAAATCTGAAGCTAAATCCAAGAATGAGATGAAATGGAGATGTGTCAGACGAGCTACAGATTCCTGCAGTGTCATTTTACAAACAACCAGAGACTTTCGGTATTAGACCGAAGAAAAAAACAAGTAAGATATACACAGAACTCCAAAAACACTTTACAGAGTGCACTGGGTGCATTTATCATGTCAACAGCACTAGAGAGGGTGCCTTGTCTCTAGCAGGCTAAAGATCCCCTCTCTACTCTACATAGTCTCCGTTCTAAGGGGGCAACGTGACTTGAGAGTGTGAATAGGAGATAGGTTGTGTATGGGAGGCTTAGGTAAGGAAATGAGTAAGAGTATGGGTAAAAATAGGCGAAGCTGAGAATTTGAAGGGAGAAAAGGGAAAGGAGCAAGAGTGAGGGAAGGAAGATGTGACAGTATGGGTGTGAATAGGAAAGTAGTGATTATGGGAGGGAAGAAGGGGGACGTGAAGAGGCGACAGAGTATGAGTATAAGGGGAGAGAGTATTGGTTGTGTGGAAACTACATATTGGGTGTTGGGCATAAGATAGGATTGGCATCAAGCAGAGTTGAGTGAATGAGAATAGGGAGAAAAGTAGTAGTTGTATGGAAGTGAGGGGGATGAAGAAAAGTAGAGGTTGTATGAAGGTGAGAGGGGGATGCGAAGAGGATGGAGAAGAGGGAGGGTGACAGGAAGTGTGATGGAGTGTAGATAGAACTGGCAATGATAGCGAAGCAGAGTGATAGTAGGGGGGATGTAGGACAAATGTCATCTTCTAGAGTGGAATAGGACAAGGGGTGATAGATTCAGAGGGTGCCGAGGATAGTGAGTGGGAGGTCCATGCCAAGCTTGCACTGGGGGTGTGTTATCCGCCTTATAACATCTCGCCAGACATCACGGTCTTCAGTCATCTCCTTTGTGAGGTTCAGCTTCTTAAAGTGAGCCATCACCACTTCATCCCATGTCTTCCTAGGTCTCCCTACTCCACGGGTTCCAACCACATCAAGCGCACGGCACTTCTTTATACAGCTCGCATCCTCCTTACGCATCACATGTCCGTACCATCTCAGTCTTCTCTCTTGCATGCTACATCTGATTCCTCTTATACACAACTTTTCTCTCAGTTCATTTGTGCTCTGTCGTTCATGCACACTGACATTACACATCCAACGGAGCATGCTCGCTTCATTCCTTTCCAGCCATTGCAGATCTTCAACATTCAAGTCCCAGGTTTCGCTTCCATGCAGTATTGCACTTCGTACACAAGCATCATTCACTCTGAGAGAGAAGCTCTTTGTTGCCAGCAGTGGTAACAGCTCCCTGAACTTATTCCATCCTGTCCATCTTCCTGCTATCTTGTTGGTCAACTAAAAGCAGTTACTCATTGATCACTTTCTGCATCCAGCAAGTATTGAAAGCCATGTGGAGTATCTGGTCATAGCAGCCTTCGAGGGACTTGGCCATGGATTTAGACTGCACTGTATGACATCTTAATAACCTTTTCAAACCTGCATCATCTCATCTGTGAAGACAAAATTCTAAGAGTCATTAAAACTATACCGTATAAGACATCTTTAGATTGTGAGATAATATTTTTATGTTAAAATTTGAAGAATTGAGTTTTTGATTTCTGATGCTCTATAGAAAAGTGATATAAAATTGAGACCATAAATTACAAATATGATAATTAATGCAGAAAAAATGTTTCAACGATCTCAGCATAAAAAATCTCGGAAGAAAGTAAGAGAATAGCTTTGTTACCAATAAGGACAATAATTCTTCAAACTTCTCCTACTCAACTCAGACCTTATATCATATTCTATCACTAACTCCATCTCAAGTACTGTTTTTTTTAAATGTTCTGTGTGTGTGTGTGTGTGTGTGTGTGTATTCCCTAAGAAACTGAACTTCTCTACTTTCAATGAACGACCTGTGAAGTATAAATAGAAATAGAAACAGAATATATTAGTTTTATTTCTTTTTAAGTATATTTGTTCTTCTATTACCAACTATATTTTGCTATCATCAAATAAAAAACTTGTGATATAAGCTTCAATGAAACTTTTCTTTCATCATTAGGATTGGCAGGAATTCTTTACTTGTTTTACAGCTGTTTCATACTACATGGCCCTTGATTCTATCTAGTCAGTTCTTCCTTCAATGAAGATTATGTACCTTTACTAATAGTGGTTATATATCATTTCCATGAGGATTGCAGGTTATTGTTTCTGCAAGAGTACTAAATTTGACTGCACATTCAATCAATTCATTGACACCTTTTGCATAAAATTTATCCTTTATCTTAAAGATTGCTAAAACTCCTGTAATGATTATTAATAAATTACCTTTGATAAGGCTTAAATGGATTGGGGAAAATATAATTTGCTTATAAATCTATATTTGAACTGAATTGAATTACCTATTTCAATGATTTGCTTAAAATCATGAAGCATTATTTCTTTTTGAATATGTTAAAAAAATGTAAAATAAGTAACTCAAAATAAAGCTATATGTTGATACAATCTATATTTGACTTATTTCCAGATAAATATTTTCAATTCACATACATCCAAAGTTATTCATACAGCTTGTTAATTCTAAGAACCTACCATCTAAAAAGCAGTGTGGTTGTTCAATAATTCATAGTGGGATGGAATTTTTACAAGTAAATCCATAGCTTACACATTTGAGTTTTCTTCCTTCCTTTACTAACTTAGGCCTTCATTCATACAGTATCGATGTATATACGTAACATTCAACAACAACAGCAGCAGCACTGCCAATAACACCATCATTGTCACCACTACCACCACCTCTAAGACAAATGTCAAAACAATTATCCATATCTGGTGTATTACTTTATCTCAATGGGACAGATTATGGCATGTCTGTTGATAGTAATTTATGGGTTTTATGTTGTTAATTTGCCATATAAAATAAGGTAGGCTCCTAGAGAGCCAAGTTGGTGACTCATTTTTAATTTCCATATATAACTGTTTTATTTCAATTATGTTGCTAATAGCCTTAAAAAAGACTTGAACCTTGCATAATCTTATTTCTCTTTCTCCATAAATGTATGGCCTTTAAACCTATAGAGAAAAAAAATCAGTTTTGTGTTTGATAAAATATAAGTTTGTACTTGTTGGTAACATTTATTCAGACATATGTAAATCTGATTACGTAGAAGTCTGCATAGAACTTGAGATGATTATCATACAAATTGGTTCCACCTGCAATGGAAATATCACAAGATGATGATCACAGTAAACTTTGTCTTGAACCAGGCCTTGTAAGCTTATGTAACTTTAATCTTAACTTCAACTCACAAAAAATCATAGTGTACTTGTGGGATATTGACTTCATTAGCATAGCCTAATGTATATGATCAATAGATCAACCACTTAGAAGAAAAAGTAAAAAAATAAAAATAAAGATTGATTGTAGCTATTTCTTAGCAATATGTCTAGGGAGAAGGTCAATCAGATGACACTGTGAAGTAGAGAGGAAGATATTGCAAGCAAACTTAGAAAACTAGGCACAGTTGTAGAGACAAATAAACAGAAAGATCTGACTGTGGTATTGAGTTTGGGGTTAGCAGTTTTTAGTGAAATAGCTTAAGGAACAGCTTAATGTTCCAAGTTTTAATGCTTGAAATATTTAAAAAAAAACAAACTAAAGTAAGATCAAATATACAGTGGGGAAAATATAAATAATATTAGTTGGTGACCAATATTTTTTTTCATCGTAATGTGTAGGTCCAAATTCTCTTGTCTCAAGAGACATTTGTTTAAAATAAATTCATTCTATTAACAAACCTCAAGTATCCATATGGCTAGTACTTAATTCTGATTTTTGTAGCATTGGGTGGATTGAGACAAATCTTCCTAACTGACAGGGTGCTAGTCTGACTATATCTTGTAAGTTATTCAGAACTATTGCTACCTAATCTTTGCTGCCAGATAAATCGAGGCATATAGAATAAAATGTCCTTCCCTGAGATACAAAGAAATGCCTGCAGTGGGTTTAAACTCATGACTTATTATTTTATAGTCCTAAGTCAGCCATCATTATTTCTTTCTTATAATTTGTTAAAACATATTGTAGCAGAGTTGTTTATTTGATGTATTCAAGGCCCATTGATACTAGATTCCATCATCTTCTATTATAATTCCTTTTACATCTAGGATGCTTTGTAGTAATCAATCCTGGTACTTGACTGGTACTTTATTCTATTGACCCTGGAAGGTTGAAAGTCGAAGATTACTTCAGCAGGATTTGAACTCAGAACATAATGATCCATTAGAGTCTGCGACACTGTAATGATTCTGCCAATATTCTAAAGTATTCATTAACAAAACATTTTGCTCTAGATGTTGTAGTCATCCTCACAGAAAATAGCAGTTCCAACAGAAAAAGATATCCACACTCTCACTGAAACATTTAGGGATATACCGTTTTTTTGTTTTATCATTATTATTATTGTTATTTATTGAATAGGTACACCATATCCCTGCATGTCGTAAGATAAGAGGTGACTAAAAGGGTTGACATCAGGAAGGGTATCCAACCATAAAACACTGCCTCAAAATCTCACATCTAGTCCATGTCAGCATGAAAAAGTGGACATAAAAACAATGATAATAATGATGATGATGATGATGATGATCTATATTTGCAGATTTGCCTGAAGCCTAATCAATTTTTTCATAAAAATTGATGCAAAAGTGTTCTTTATTTTATCGTATTTCATTTTTTTTTGTTTTTGTTATATATTTTTCAGGTGATCATATAAAACCCCCTGAAAGAAACATCAGTATACCTCATGTGCATTTTAATTCAAGTCTGTCTAACCATAGCTACCACAGTAGACATAAACGTTCGGACTCTTTAGAAAGATATATAGAACTGATGGTTGTAACAGATACTGAAATGGAGAGGTACCATGGAGAAGATTTAGAACATTATGTATTCACACTGATGGCCATGGTAAGAAATAGGAACATTTTTACAAACGTTGTGTAATATAGAGTTAGAGTGAGCAGTTAACTGAGTTGTTACAACATTGAAATATTTACTGAAGAGTTGATAGTTTATGTTCCTGACAAAGACACTAATCTTAATACCCAAATTTCTCATCCTATTTTAATTATTGTTTGAAACTATTTAACTTAAGTTGCTAATATCCTTTAAAAAGCTATGAATGTCATATTTTCCATTTTCCCTTCTCCTGAACTCAGTAGGACTAATTAACAATTGATGTTTACTCTGATTACAAAACGTTAAGCAACAGACTTCATTTATCAATTTGCTTGAGGTAAATATTTATTTCACACTGTGCAAACATACACTTACCTAAACAGAAGTCTTACACGTATGTAACAGCTATACAGTAATATTTTATATTGTAATATTTCATTTTCTTAAAATTCCAATTATGTAATACTAAAACTATGTTTTCTTTTCAACTATTTTTCAGGTCACTAATATATATAAACATCCATCTATAAAAAACTATCTTAATTTAGTTGTTGTTAAATTTTTAGTCCTTAAAGGTGATGAGGTAAGTCCTTATTAATTATTTGCTAACATTTTTATATCAATCCTTTTTAATTTGAAAAGTTTATTTCACGTTTTTTTTTATTCAATTAGTAAAAATCTATATGTAAGTTAAGTTAGAAATATAAAAGGCCATTGCCTTTCTTCCAGAAATGAGGTTATATGGATTTATCAGAAGGCTATGATTTAAAAGAAACCAGATTATGACTATCAATAAAGAATAAAGATAAACATAATAACTCAAATTTAGATGATCAGTAGACTTGTTACTATAGCTGGTTAACAGAACACAGAAGAAGCAGTTCATACTCATTCTCCAATGAAAAGTTATGCCTGAACCATGAGCTATTTCTTTCTCTCATGACCACTAAAATACTTGAGATTTCACTCTTCCTTGAATAGACACTTGCCAACACTGGCCACCACTAGTTTACTAGTTTCTTTGCAATCTGGTAACTATATTCAACAGTTCATACATAGCTTGAGAGATCGATAAACATTGAACTTTGGGACAATATATCAGAACAATGGCTTTTTCATATGAATTTTACTTTTCCTGTAGATTTTGTAGCTTTGATTTTACACAACTTGAAGAAACACTTCCTCTGATGCAAGTAGTTGAGATAGTAGTTTCTTTTATTAGAAGCTCAATTTTGGAAGGAATCTTTAGTTTTAGAATAGGAAATTTACCTGCTGAGAACTATTAAGAGTTAAAAGTCACAAAATGAAACAGAAATAAATTGGTATGGTACTGATTTGCCTGAAGCCTAATCAATATATACACTATTTATTAAATTAAATATGATTAATAATGTCACTAAGTTTATTAGGATTATAGTCTTGAAACTTCACTAAGAAATGAATAAGACTTGATTTTGGATAGAAATCATGGGAATTGTTGATGTACAAAGTATATATAATCAATTATATGTATGTGGATTATAAATTAAGGGGTCAACGAAATTTTCTTGATGGAGAAAAGAAAACGGAAATCAGGGGGTGTGAGGTTCAAATGTATTCTGTTGATAAACATAATATAAAATACATATATATAGTGTATATGCTGTTGATGAAACACAACTTGTAAGCATATATATTAAAAGTTGTAGTTTCAATTTAACAAAATGATGACTATCAGATTTCATTCTTGCTGTATAAATTCCATTATATCTCAGCTACTAATTAAGATTGAAATTGCTTCCTTTTCTCTCAAATCTAAACTATTTCTCAATAATAATGTACCAAAAACCATATATTGGAGGTATCTTGCTTCAAACAACTTAGCACACATTTCAATCATTAACAAGATTTATTAACAATTTTCTTCAGGTGCATATTCTTTCAACATCCTTTTACTAAATGAAGAGTCAGTATTACATAGTCATCTATTTAATTGTAAAATTCTTGTTATATCTCAAGTAAAGTAGAATTTCTTCACATCTCTACCAGAACAATAGCTAAGCTTCTTTTGCACCTGGGTAAATTGAGAACATACTTCACTAAAAAGAAACTGCTGTGTCTAGAGCAGCTTCCCATTCACTCTACCCTATCTAAGGCTTTTGACCATCTCTCTCTCTCTCTCTCTCTCTCTATCTCTATCTCTCTCTCTCTCTCTCATTGGCTTTTCTACATTGAACTCAAGAAATAATTCTAAACAATTTTTTTTACATTTCAGGAGGATTTACAAGTTACAACAAATGCAGTAAAAACATTGCAACAATTTTGTAAATGGCAATACAAGCTCAATATTAAAGATGATGCCAATGAACATCATGATGCTGCAGTACTTCTAACAAGGTATATACAGTATCTTTCTCACTGCAATCTCTAGTGCACTGTGCAGCATTTGAAACTTAAGGTATTTTGTTGAACAGATTTCATGTAGTCTGGAAATCATTTCACCTACTGAAAATGTAGGTGGTGTATATTTGAGATGTTAAAATATTTGTATCATCATATGTCCTAATAATCCTTCAATGTTAAGACAGAAGAAAGATTTGAACTCTTGAAATTCTGAATCAAATTTCATTTCTGAGAAGAGATTTCTAATTTTATAGCTATTAAGTTATGTTCCAAACACCAACTTAATAATGAGAAAGTTAGTTATTTTACTAAATCACTCCAAATTCTTTATTATTTCAAAATTTAATTGAAAATCATAGGCAGTGTATTTCATCAGAAATATGGTAACAAAAGGGTTAAAGATAAAATTTTATTTTTCTATTCAAAATGGATAGTAACTTCATTTTTCTGCATTTTGTTATTTTCCACTGCTTTGCTTTCTAAAATATTAGGGCAATGGCATAGGATGAGAAGAAAAGTCTGGCTTATATTACATAGATGAAATTTCATGTTCAAGATTCCAACATTTAAAAATTTTTATATTTTTATTATTACTGTTAAGTTTATAACATATATTTTTGTTTCTGCAACATTCTGCCCATATCAAATGTTTAAAAATATGTTTTTGTTCACTTATGTAAGGACACTGCAGAATAAAGTTGTTGTTCTCATGCACATAACTATATTCTATTGTATCATATATCAGAGTACAACATTCTTGATTATACAGTCTTTTATCACTTATCTGGATCAGAGCTATATCCTGTGGTATTATTTACTGAAATACAATATTTCATAATGAATTCTTCATTCTTTCCCTGCTCGAACCTTTTCAAATGGTGAGAAACTTAAGAAAGAAGAATTTTTGTGACAAAATATTTTAATTTTAGCCACTAACTGCCATTTTTCTTTGCTAAAAATATAACCAAAATATAATTTTTACACTCACATTGGTGTTTTCCCCACAAAAGCTATGTTAAGTTGATTTTATCAATTTATTAAGATGCAAGAAACATGTCATTTTCATATTGAGAGAAATGTTAAAAAATGGATACTTAGTCATTGAATGACCAAACAATAGTTCTCAAATCTAAGAGAACTCATTTACTAGCAAGCTAAGATCATTATGTGGTTTATATATTCAATTCAAACCTTATTTCATTTTCATAGCTAATTCTCTTGGGAAATACATTAACTTCCTATCCCTTGCACCTAAAATACAGGGTGTTGTACCCAGCAAAAAGAAATTAATAATTTACTTATTATTTGTGTAGTGTGTCATTGGGTAGAGATAAGCTATTTGGCAAGTCTATTCTGTGATCCTATTTCAATTCCTGTTAGAGACCATTACATTTCATTTACATTATTAATTCTCTTGGAAATCAATTGCCAAGCTGGATTTAAACTCCCCATTTATTATTTCATACATGTTTTATTTTCGTTTGGTTTTTGCTTTTCTTTATTGTCTACTTCAGCAAAATGGTCTCTGTCTACTTAGTAACTTTTTTCTCTTAACCCTTTTGTTACCATATTTCTAAAGAAACACACTTCTTATGTGTTTCAATTAATTTTGAAAATAATCAAGAGTTTGGGGGGATTTAGTAGAATAACTAAATTTTTCACTATTAAGATAGTGTTTGGAATATATCTTAACAAATGTTCTTAAATAAAATTAAGATAGAATGTTTTTAATATAAATATGAACATTTTAAAAAGGGCAATTTTCTATCATACAACCTGGGGCAGTTTCAGGTGGGTTGGTATCAAAAGGGTTAATCTCACTATTGTTTGGATTGTTTTTACCCATTCCATGTCATATTGGTCTATCAGGATTTCTTTTCTTTTAATCCTTTTATATCACATAAAAATACCTCTTGTGTCTTCTTATCATCAACATCTATTGATTCTATTCTTGCTGTTAGGTTTGCTTGACCAGAGTTGACCTGGAGCTACACAACAACATTCCTTGCTGTTTATGTACTTTTTTTTAACTGAAGTATTTTTCATCATTGTAGCACCCTATCAGAAGGGTGTTAGAAATAGTGAGATTGGTGCAGTTAATATGGAGTTTGAAAAGATGAAAATTGTTGTATGAGAGGAAGGAATTTCTAAAAGACATCTGAAAATAAGGGGTTTAAGGAGAGGATAGAGTATGAATGATATGAAGCAGTAAAAGTACAATTAGCAAGTTCTAAAAAGCAGAGGACATTATTGTTATGACAGTTGTGTGGGAGGAAGGAAGTTTTAAAAGACAGCAGGATTTATAAGGGGAGAGATAGTGTATGAATGATAAGAAGCAGTAAAAATACAATTAGCAACTTCTAAAAAGCAGAGTATATTATAGTTATGGTAGAGGTAGAAAGAACATACAATTCAATTAATGGATATAGGCTGAAGATTTTGTAAAAGGAAGTCTTTTATCAGTCTGGCAGAATGTTTTTATGAATGAAATCTATGATACTAAATATAAGATCAGTATTCTTTTGTGTAGATAGTTAGCCTTATTCATATCATACATCTAACAAATCACAGTCACTTTAATCTTCCATTTCTTCTGTATGTTTTCTCTTTATGTCTAAAACATATTATACAACATATACTTATTATTTTTTAATAATTATTGTTGTAGTAAACGAGGATGAAAGTTCTTTGAACTATTTTTTTCTACAAGCTACAAACTCTAAACTCCATGTATGTGAATGAGAAAGCTCGTAGTAAAATTTCTATATACTATTCATATTTCTTATTTAACATCTGCTCGTAATAATACTTCTATGTCACAAAGTGCAAGCATGCCTGCCTCATTGTAAACAGAATTTGCCCCGTTGACCTCTTTGTGAAATTAACTGGAATTAAGAATAATTTCTTTTACAATAAAGTGCTTTATGACTAATTCCATCCTGCTCACAATGAAACATACATTGGCCTGATAAATCTAAATGGGAACTAGAAGTATACAATAATTTTTTATGAGTCCCTTAGAAATTCAATTACTGTATTTCATAAGTGTCTATTTCACCAGTTGATAACTTCCTGTGACTGCTCCTCATTTTGAAAGATGAATAAGTTCATACTTGTTAAGGAGAAGTAGACTATATTTTGTTTATCCTCCTTTCATTTTACTGTCATATTTTTATGGGATGTCTTCCTGGATGGAACCCAGGGAAGGGGGAGTCCTAGGAAGACATGAGATGAAGGGGTGAGGACTGACCTCAAGATGCTGGGCCTCATGGAGGAGATAACAGAGGACTGCGGCAGTTAGCGGTATGCAGAGCTGGAGAAGACACGCTCATGTGTGTAAGCGTGGCGAAATAAATGTTATAATGGTGATGGTGGCTAGGTTGTATAATGTATAATATATCTTCACCTGGGGCTCTCACCAATTATGCTCCTATTGGCTCTCCATCCGTTACCCCCTTCCCCCGCCTCTTCAATACCCTAGCGTCTCTATTACACACCACCCATCCTCTCTCCTTATGTCCTTTTGTCCTTCACTACACTATCATGCCTCTATTATTCATCCTCTCCTGGGGGCTGGGTTGTAACACTGGATCGGCTACCCAGTATACCCCTGCTAAGTTCCCAGCTACCTACTACCCTCTGATATATTGCTCTCAATCCTATTTGCTGTAACACACCACCTGTGTGACAAAGGATAGAATTTGAGCTGCCCATCCATCACCCATTATTACTATCACTCCCACAAACTATCACACCGCTTATAACGTTATCTCTTCCATCACAACATCTAGGTTGGTACTGAATATACCCGTACTCATCTACCACCCACTACTTATCTTCCCCATGTGTCTCATAGGGAACATTTAGCACTCTCACCTACAACCACCCACCTCTGCTACTATCCATCACGTGACCTCTCCCAACCTATCACATCTATGACATATCTACACCACTGCCACTCATATTATCTTCTATCCAACCCCTCTCAACACCCAGTATGTAGCTACCACTATTTTTCTCACATCCCTCTTCTACTACATCACAATCACTGCTCCCCTCCATCACACCCATACACGTACTCTTCCCTTTTACCCTCTCGTACATCACTCACCTTCTGTTCACACTCTCAGATCATGTTTGCCGCTAAAGAACAGATACAATGTTGAGTAGGGAGGACACTTTAACCTGCAGGAGACCAAGACGTCCTCTCTAGTGCTGATGCCATGACAAAATGCACCCAGTACAATTTTAAAAATTGTTGGCGACTGAATTGGACACAACATAGGGTAGAGGAGACTCTTTAGTTGTGCCGAAGACATGACAACCTCTCTAGTGCTGGTACCACGAAATGCTCCTGAAAAATGGTCATTGGGTTAAATGATTAGGTAACATTATGAAGGATTAATTTAAATGCATCAAATATTTATGCAAATGTTGGAATTTCCAGAACCATCCAATCTATACTACCATGGATGGAAGAAATAAACTTGTATAGAAATTGTTAAACAAATTTTTATATCATTTGGGTTGTTAAACTTCAAATACTACAAATATTACAACTTTTTATTCTAGGAAAGATATGTGCAGGTCAGAGAACAACTGTGAAACTTTAGGTAAGTCCTGTCTCTTATTAGGATTAACTCCTTTTATTATCCCAAGTATATTTGTTAAAAAAATAAGATAGTAAAGAAATTTATCCTGATTAATCTTATTCTACATCATCATCGCTTTTTACGTCCGCTTTTCCATGCTAGCATGGGTTGGACGGAGAGAGTTATTGAGGCAGAATGTTTTACGGTCGGATGCTCTTCCTGTCACCAACACTGATCACCAAACGGCCGGACGTCTGTTTATTAGGAAACACAAACAAACGCTCACCATTCGGTGTCAGTGACAAAGAGTTACGAAGTTACAAGTTACGAAGTAAACAGATACAAATACAAACACAAACACATATACATATATATATATATATATATATGAATTTCTAGTGAGGTAACTGTAAGAGAACAAACCACCCTACTTTGCATTCATTAATCTAGAGGCAGCCATTGATAGGGGTCTCATGCTCTAAAGTCTGGTGGGCACTAAAGATATTAGGTGTACATGAATGGCTTATGAGAGCCGTCCAAGACATGCACTAAGGAAAAGATAGAATTGGCAAGGTTAGCAAAGTTAAGGTTAGATTGAGAAATTTAGATTACAAATAGGTGTTGTACAAGTAGGTATAGAATCTCTGGCAAGATCACAGAGAACCAGGATTTCATAGCTAAGAGTTGAATTGCCGAGATGGCTCACTAGATATAGTTTTTCTGTTACCTAGGTGATTTAATTAATACTGGTGAAAGAGCATAGTAGCTAGAGTAAGAAAGGAGTGGAAAAAGTTCAGGGAGGTGTTACCTCTGCTGGCAACAAAAGGTTTCTCTCTTTATATAAAAGACACACTGTATGAATCATGTGTAAGAAGTATGATGCTGCCTATTGTGAGACATGAGCATTGGATGTAGAAGATTTATAGAGGCTAGAGAGAAGTGAGGTGAGCATGATCTGTTGGTTGTGTAATGTTAACCTGCATAAAAGACAAAGCACAATTCAATTGAAAGACAGGCTAGACATTAAGGGTAGTATGCAAAGTGTGTAGGAGAGACAACTGTGCTGGTATCGACATGATACAAATGAAGGATGAATGCTGGATGAAAAAGAGCCATGTGCTGATGCGGAGGTTACTTGTGATAGAAGAATATCTCAGGATGCTAGACCTCGCAGAAGAAATTACAAAACATCAAACTGAATGGTGATGTGCAATATAGCAGACCTATATCACTGATGCCAGTATGGAAAACAGACATTAACTCTTAACATCCTGTAGGACACAGTTCCACACGATACCACATCCTCAAATTGATAAGAATCATTGAACTGTATATATATATATATATGGTGAACGTGAAATATTTTTATGTGAAAACACCTCAAGCACCTGTGTTTCTTACCTATAAATTTCATAATAATTAAGCAGCAAAAACCCCGTTTTTAAGCATTTTCTGCTCAATTATTAAAGGACTTAGAAAATTTATAACAGGATGTTAAGAGTTAAAATGACAATGATGGCAGTTGCAAGGAAAGATAGAATAGAATAGAATACATAGATAGGATAGCACAGATAGGATAACTTGAGAGAATAGATAGAAGAGACAGGCAGACAGACAGACAGGCAGGCAACAAAAGAATAAAAAACAGATACATAATCAATTTTAACCAACCTTATCTGAAGCATAAACAGCATCAAACAAACCAAGCATGGTAACTGAAATACCAATAGCTGGACCATTTACCAAGGCAATTAGAGGTTTTGGGAAATTAATGATTGCACCGACGAATCTTCTAGAAAAGAATGGCACAAAACAAATGCTTCTATTACAGAAAATGTCAAGTTAAAAATGCAATGTTTATTAAAAAAAAAATACTTATAACTAATTCAGTTTTAGATTATAGTCAGCAGCATCTGAAGTTGTATAAAAGAAACACATTAAATGTATTGTTAACAAATACTTCCAGAAGAGACAGGTCTTCTTTAGTTGCAGGGTGTGTTGTTCCTCTATTAACACTGTTATTATTGCATTATTTTTATGTCCACTTTTCCATGCTGACATGGGTTGGACGAGACATATTGGAGCAGTATTCTACAGCCGGATGCCCTTCCTGTTGCCAATCCTTCTTTATAAGTACCTTGTAAGTAAGGTAGTTTTTCCACCAATCGTCACCCATCAAACCACTAAAGCTGCAGGCGCATTGTTTTACGCGGGACATAAACAATGTGCGGCAGTAGCCTAAGCTAAGCGTCGTCAGCAATGAAGACTTCATACAGACAAATACACACATGAACACACACACACACACACACATATATATATATATATATACAACAGGCTTCCACTCAGTTTCCATCTTCCAAATTTCACTTACAAGGCATTGGTCAGCCCAAGGCTATAGTAGAAGGTGCCATGCAGTGGGATAGATCCTGGAACCTCGTGGTTATGAAGCAAACTTCTTAACCACAAAGCCATGTCATCAAAAATTGGGTCTTATACCACATCACTAGCAATACATCTGACAATCCCACTCAAGACCTTCTTTAGTTTTAGTTAGGTCTTGTGGAGTAAATAGAATTCTTTTTTTTTTTGTCAAAATATGAAGACATGGCAACTTTCATAACCAATCATATGTGTGTAGTTATAGTTACCAAAACAAAAACTATTCATAAAAAGTAAAGAGGACACTGCAGCAATATAATAAACACACCTAGTTTTTCTTTTGCCCACATGAATATATTTGTAAACAGTGTCTAATCAACAAAATAGATTTTATAATTGTAACAAGTATTAATATGCTGTGCAGTAGACTTTTCCAACCCCATAACAGCTTCAAAAAATGAACATTAAAGCAATGATGAGGATGATAATTGTATCTGCCAGGCAACAATCATCATTATTCCTAAATATCTCTTTAGTATACCTTATTCTATTTCCCTCTCTGTCATACCCTATTAACACCAAGACTGTCCTCTAACCCCATCTATACTATAGCCTTATCTTTCAGGCAGGACCTTTCTTTGGAGAGAAAGTATATAAAATGTTTTCTAATGATACAAAATATAGTGGGAGTTGTGAGAAAGAAAAAGAGAAAATAGTAAAGAATAAGGGGGAGAGGGTGACAAAACATGCTGGTAAGGGGAACAGTGGTCAAAGAAGGGAGATAATCAGCAGGAACACTGGCAAATTTGAAAAACGAAGGGAATGGGTAAAGATTAGGAAAATAGAAGAAAACTAGATTTGCCAGCATATTTGTTGATCATTTCCTAGTTGTCTTCCTTTTTCCCCGATCTTCACTCCCTTCCTTCCTCATTTTTCAAATTTGCCAGCGTTCGCGTTAATTATCTGCCCGCTTCAACAGCTATTCTTTTACTAGCATGTGTTTCACCTTGTGGCCTCTCCCTCCCTCTAACATCATGTGATTCATCTTGTGACCTCCACCTCCTTCCCCTCCATTACTCTTCCCTATTTTCTTATTTTTTCCTCTCTCACTATTAATTCAATACCATCAGAAAACATTTTATATAGCTCTCTCTCCCCCCTCCCCCCCCCAATTAAGGGTCCTACTCAAAATGTTAGACTTTTCTTCACAGAAAACCAATTTATTCCACTTCTGAACTGTTTGTACTCACTATCAACCAATGCAAACCAGTACTAGTTTCCTTGGATCCTACAGCCTATACTACTTCCTTCTGTGTCATACTCTACTAATACCAACACTAACCCTCTTGCCATTATATAATGATTCAATCCGATACTCTCAGCTATCACAAAAGCTTGCAAGACAGTAAGCCAAAATACCAAAACAGCTAAACTGCATCTTACACATTATGCAGCACACACCTTGATTCCAAACCTTTCAGGAACCAACGAGGTAGCCTCTACATCATCGCTTGACCTGCTAGTAATAGCAACCAAATCTCCCTCCAATCACACCCTACTGTCTTAATAAAAGGACACATTGAACAATGTAGTCCTAGATACACAAAAAGACAGGATGGCCACAATTGGAATGCTTTTAGTCATAAATCTACTCAATCAGAGCTGCCTTGGAGCTAAACAACAATAACCATTCAGGAGCATGTCACATTTATCTCCCCGCTTTGACCTCTGTTCCCCTACCAACACGCGTTTCCCCTTGTAACCTTCCCCTCCCATCCCGTTATTTTTCACTATTTACACATCACTTCCAAACCTTATAGTGGTTACATCTGTACCATAGCTCTTACTGAGCAAACCTTACAAGGACTACACTGCACCTGCTTTTCCTCACTGAATTAATTGTTAATCCTAACTCTGCTTTCAGTATTTCCACCCCCACTCTCATGCTTAAAATAAATCCTGGATGCAAATCTTTTCTCTAACTGAGAAGTTTATCGAGAGCAACAAATCTTCCTAGATATATCACTCTCAATCAACTAAAATAATATATAGTAAATACTGGATTTTTTTGACAAACTCATATTTTAGGGAAAGACGAAATGAAATGCTGTGACATTCATAACTTTCACAAGGGTATTAATAATACAAACATTATATAAAAGCAAATGTTAACCTTTTTTTGATTAGGGAAGGGGAAAATGGGAAGTTGTGTCATTCATACCATTCACAATTACTTCAACTGGGAATTAAAAGCACATCATAAACTTAGATTGTCGGGAGTTTACTTCTTACTTTACAGTAGTCATCGATACAAAATCAAATGTTAAGACTGTTAACTCACCCAAGGATCACAGAAGCATTTTCAGCCATAGCAGGAATATCTTGAGGTGAAATATTAGCAAAGTTATTAAGGTCATTACCACTGCAGTAGTATTCACCAGCACCTTGTCAGGGAAAATAGAAATTAAAGTAATTTCAAAATTCTAAATGAAATCTTGTTACAACAATCAGACACAATAGCTAGATGGGAAATTGCAAAGAAAATTCTCCGCTATTATATAGACATTGCATAAAATAATTAACTCAGTAATACTTTATTAAGGAGTAACTTAATTTAACTGATAATTGACATATAATAAATGTATGAGAAAACCTATTTACTCTTTTAGTAAAATAATTTGGGCCTTTAAACCTCTGATGTGAGAGTGCATGCCTAAAATCTAAATAATTCCTAGTTAGGTTTCATCAGCGTTGATGTAGCCAAGACCCCAACCTTATAGATACCCTGTGTTTTTAATCCAGTCATGTAAGCCACACAAGAAATACACAATACATATGCAATTCTATACAATCTAAAAACTAGACATCTCATAATCTTGACTACACCAAAGCTAATGGAACCCAACTATCTTAAAATTCTAAGTATATATTACTTATATTCAACAATAGTTATAAGGTAGTTACATAAAGCCATATGATATTTATATAAAACTATAGCTATGTAAAGGTTTGGATGATACATACAGGTGACAGCGAAAGATACTCATGGCAGAGGTAGACCACAGATGACATGGAAAGGTGTGGTAACGTCAAATCAAAAAACATTAAGCTCCACAGATTAGAAAACTTAAAATAACAAATGGTGACATGCAGTAATGTAGACCATCCAAATCATGTCAGCATGGAATTATGGACTTTAAATAATGGTGATGATGATTATAGTAATAATATAAAGCCACAGCAATATAATGTTTAATTTTTTTCATAGATCAATACTTGGCAGGATCAGATAGGTAGCCCTTTTGGGAAGGCACTGTAGCATGCTTCCACAGATTCAGATAGATTTCTGCAAATAGAGAGGGATGAATTAAAGAGTTTGGTGAGGATAGGAGCTAACCCTGGAGCATACTGTTTATGTGTGATGTAAAGGATGTTGTTAGGGCTGGTCGCCTATCTATATAGGAGTTACATATCATCATCACCATCATCATCAACATTTTAACATCCATTTTTCCATGCAAGCATGAGTTAAACAGGTCTGCAGTTCAGCATATCACAATCTTTTGTAATTTCCTTTGGGAGGTCCAGAGATCTGAGTTGACTACTTCTTCCTGTATATTCCTCAGTCTTCTTCTGACATAGGTACCTTCCATGATCAGCATGCAGCACATTTTCACTCTGTATTCATTGCCTATTCACATCACATGTTCAGACTACCAGAGTCATCTCCCCCGCATACATCAGACAATGATTTTAATGCCCAGTTACTCCCTCAGTTCACTTGCAATTTGATTTTCATACAGGTTAACATCCAACAGATCATACTCATCTCATTTCTCCCTAGCCTCTGCAGATCTTTCTATAGGTAACTTTCCCATGAACTCTTCATATAAATTCTACAACTAAATAAATTGAGGTAAGTAGAATTAAGTGTCCTTCCATAATAATAGGGTTGGTATGGTTGGGTGGATAAGACATTTGGTGTATAAGGTCACAGATATGTGTGTGTGTGTGTGTGTGCGTGTGCGTGCGTAGGCATACGTGTGCATGCATTTTTTTAAACATTTTAGTCAGAGGAAGAGGGGCAGCACCTATGACTTTGCTAAGCCCTCCCAAATTTGTGTGGTCAATGCAGTTGCCATTTAGCATGAACTTCTGCAGGTTGATGCTTATAAGGAAATTGCAGATAAGTGACAGATTGACAGTTGCAGTTCTGGGGACAAACAGAGAAAGGAAACCTCATGTTTACAGGCTAATGATTGTAGTATGTTGGTGAGTGAATCTTCGTCAATCAACCAAATTGGCTTTTCTATGCCTGTAGTCTAGAACATAAGTGTGTATAGCAGTAACACAGTCACTGATATGTGAGCAATACTCTGTAGATTATACTTGTGTTTAGTAAAGGGTCAGCAACTTTACAGAACTTAAATATTTTCTGGCCCTGAAGAGAAAATCTAACCTTTGGAATGCAGTCTTAAGTGTATTATTTTTGTTTGATCACCAAGGGGCTTCTCCCTTAGAGTGAAAGGCAGACTGTATGATGCTTGTGTACGAACTGCAGTGCTACATGGCAGTGAGACAT
>JAOPJM010000001.1:13306183-13318322 GCA_027124095.1 Muusoctopus leioderma
ATCTCTCTCTTCTGAGTATATATGTATCTGATCTGTCTCTCTCTCTATATATATAATATATATAATATATATCTATATCTATATATATGTGTATATATATAAATATATGTGTATCTAATTTCTCCTCCTCTCAGTATCTCTCTATCTAATTTGTCCCTCCCTCCCTTCTTTCTTTCAGTGTATCTATATATATCTATCTAATCTCTCTCTCATAAATATATATATATACATACATCTTATTTTTCAATATATCTTTCTCTATATTATATCTGATCTCCCCCCCCCCCTCTCTTTGTCATATATATATTTATATCTATTTATTTATAACTTAGTGTATCTGTCTCTCTCTCCCCTCTCTCTCTCTCTGTATGTATGTGTGTGTATATCTAATCTATTTCCCCCTCTTCTCATCAATTTCAGGCTTGAGAAATGATATAATGAACCCTTGATGCCCATTTTAAATATGTCCTCTGAAGTAGCCTGGGACACCACCAACCGTGGTATGTTGACAAACGGTGGCCACCACAACGGTGGACACCATACTGGTGGTGGTGGTGGTGGTCAGCATCAACACCATCACCATCATCATCATCATCAACAGCAGCAGCAACAACAACAACAGCAACAACAACAGCAGCAACAACATCACGGTGGTGGAGGCGGCGGCGGTCAAGATATGAGTGGTATGCGTCAACATGGTATGGCGAGTCGCTCTCAAGACGATGCCAGGGTCGGCTATTTCTTCCAAAGACCTCAGACTGATGCCGAACTAGCCAACTATGGTAACAAACGGTGGGCTGCCGGTGATGACAGCCTAATTGAACAGGTTCGTTTGTTTTCCTTCCTAGGACTTTTCACATACATCAACACAACATCCACCAACAGTATCTCTCACTGTATACATACATACATATATATATATATGGAAACATGGACTGAAAGACGACGATATATATATATATATATATGGGAAGTGTATTAAACAGATACAAAAACCATATAAGAACTCAATATGTAGATTGCACTCTAATGTAATATATACACTATTACTTAAGTATAGGACCATGTATAGGCTACAATCTAAACAGAGTATTATAGTAAAACAAAGGTAAGAATTATAAATATATTTTATTCAATGTAAATTTTACATCATATTTCTTACATATGTTTCTATAAGTGGATGAGACAATAAAAGAACGGAATTATAAATTCCATATTGTCCACCAACTCATATCCTCAGAGAGTTATCCTCAAAAAAATATAGGAAAAATATAGGAAAACATGTGTAAGTGATACGATGTAAAATTTACAATGAATAAAATATATTTATAATTCTTACCTTTGTTTTATTATATATATATATATACATATCCCAAACACGCAGACACATATATTAAACTTTACATTGTAAATATTTTTTAGTGTCCCGCTAGTTGTGGTAAATCTCGCAAATACCGTAAAGTTCGATGCATCAATAAAGATAATATTGAAGTTGACTTATCAAAATGTCCTGGCAAACCACTTCGATCCAGCAAACGGTGCCGAGTAAAGAAATGTCCTCACTGGTACAAAGGTCCTTGGAGGCCAGTAAGTATCTTATTTAAAATTAAGTTTTAGACAGATAAATCCTTGTTAGTTAATCCTTTTGATTCTTTTTATGGAAAGAAATGTATAAACTTAATTTTTCATTCAGCTCACATGAAACATAACTATGAGTTTAAGATGCTGTACTACTGACCATTTGGTTATGAGTTCCTACCTTACTACAAACGTTATGTTGTGACCTTGTGCAAAGCACATAGCTCTACTAAATCTTGTTCACTCGATGGACAAAATTAGTTCACTCTTACATTGGCAGTGAATTGGCAGAATCGTTAGCGCATCGGATAGAATGCTTTGTAGTATTCATCCAGCTCACTGTACTCTGAGTTCAAACCCTGCCGAGGTCAACTCTGCCTTTCATCCTTTCGAGGTAGATAAATAAAGTACCTGTTAAGGGCAGTGGACTGGCAGAATCATCAGAGCATCAGACGAGATGCCCCATGGCTGAATCTGTTCTGTCTGTTTACATTCTGAGTTCAAATCCTGCTGTGGCCTTCTTGGGTGTAGACTTAATCCATCACCCAGTTTAATTCCACCACCTAGCACCTTGTGTACTTTTAGCAGAGTCCACTCTGTTGCAAGCATTTGGGTCAGGTCTCCAGTCTGAGGATGCCTTCCTTTCTCCCTCCCACCAGTCTTGGAAGCCTTGAAAAATGGTGATGAGCTCTGCCTTCCCCACTGACTAACCAATAAAAAATAAAATGTTAGAGTAGCTAGCAGTAGAAAGGAATCTGGCTGTTAAAACAATTATTCCAGTAAAAACTATCCCATTTAGTCTTGATTGTAAAAATGGATGTAAAACTATAAAAGTGTATGAATCAACAGTTTATTAAGAATTTTCTTAACATCAACAAATAAATAGCTGTATTCTTAAAAATCTCTTATAGTGTAAGCTGCACTTTTGATATTATTAATATATATAGAGTTGTATTCCTGAGATTGTTATGCAATACTTTTTATCACCCGCAGCTGACTATTGTTGTCTCTGATAATAGTAGAAATAGTATTAGTGTAACATTTCTGGAAATGTAAAACAACTAGAAATGAAGAAGCTAAAGTAAATTATTTGTAATTGCAATGATTAGTTATTTTCTTTTAATTTCTAGTGCTCTGTTGAATGTGGTAATGGTACAAGAACAAGAGAAGTTACATGCAAACAATCTAAATATAAAACGATACCTGACATATATTGTAACAAGAAGAAGAAACCTATAAGTGAAAAAAATTGTTATCCGGCACCTTGTAAATATATATGGGAAAAAGACAAGTGGTCTTTGGTAAGCTGTTTAGCATATTTTCTTTTAATTTCTTTTATCTAGCTTCCAAACAAGATTCTATACTTAAGTAGGGAGATTCTGTGCCTAACAAACGAGATTCTGCTCCTCTGTATAACTACATTAATTTATATATTGTTCTTAGTTATCTGAATTGAGCACATAAAGTGAACTTGCATGCACACAGACACACATTTTTAAGCAGTAGAATTTTTTTATTTAATCTTTCACATCCTTTTTGATGGGAATCAAATGCTGTATCTCCTACTAACCTGGCAAGTTATCTAACCATTACACTACACATTATCTAACCATTACACTATACATTAACTAACCATTACACTACACATTATATAACCACTACACTGCACATTATATAACCATTACACTACACATTAACTAACCATTACACTACACATTATCTCACCATTACACTACAAGTTATCTAACCATGACACTAAATGGAGATGTCAAAGTTAAATCAGTAGAGTGTTGTCTTTCTTGAAATTTCAACCTCAACTAAAGAAACAGATCTAACTGTTAAAAGTTTTACAACACTTGCACTATTTGAAAGTAATATTAGTTTGAATAATCAGATTATAAAGGCTCTTTAACATTACTCGTTATATGATAATGGTGAGTCTCATAACCCATTGGTTTACAGAAGTATCCCTGAAGACTTTATCTTCATGTAAGGTATCTACAGCAAATCAGTCAGGCAGAGCCCACCCCTTTCCAGGCCATTGAAACTCTTGCGAAGCTATTGAAACCTTCATCACTTTTACAGTGCATTCACTGATTACAACTGATAATTTGTTTCTACTATTCTGTACCTGTTTACACTAAGATAGACTGGGCCATATTAGAATTGTCTTTTGCATGGACGCAACATAGTGCCAAGGACAGAGTGTAAACCTTCAGCTAGTTGTTTGATACCCTGTCAACTCAGCCTTGTCAATAAGCTATCTTATATATTATTTTACTAGTAATTTATTATATTTATATAAGTACAATTATATTGGGATAAGAACATCAAGTCTAGCATGCTGACTTTGTGTGTTTTGATCTGATCCTTTTTACTGTGTTTCTAGACACCCAAAGTTGTCAGAGATGCCCCAAGAATAACAACAAAGATAAATCAAGGCTGTACCAATCTAAATGTAACAGATTATTGTTTATCTTTATTTGCAGTGTTCTAAAACCTGTGGATTTGGACAAAAACAGCGAGCTGTGAATTGCATGGATTATGAAAACAGATCCTTTGTTGAGGATAGCTTTTGTTTATTCAAGAAACCTAAAATGCATAGACGATGTGCTGAGTTCCCTTGTCCTTTACAATGGACCACAGGTCCTTGGACTGATGTAGGTTTTACTTACTTTTTCAACTAACTTTGAATTTAAGACATCAGCTCTGAGTTGTAGTCAATTTTGCCTTTTTCATTCTATTTATAAATGTATATGGGCTATAAGTGCTTTGGGTAGGTGATTGATATCAAATAGCATAGATGTTGGTAATAGAAACTTAGAACAAAGTAGATAAATTTGATGTAAGATGGTCAGGGCTTACACAATTTTTAAAAAAACATTTAAAAAAGGTAACATTGAAGATGCAACCTTTTCTGTAAAATGAATAGATGTATGTATAGATGTATAGATGTATGAATAGATGTATAGATGTATGTATAGATGTATAGATGTATGTATAGATGTATGGATGTATAGATGTATGAATAGATGTATGGATGTATAGATGTATGTATAGATGTATGGATGTATGTATAGATGTATAGATGTATGTATAGATGTATGTATAGATGTATAGATGTATGTATAGATGTATAGATGTATGTATAGATGTATGAATAGATGTATGGATGTATAGATGTATGAATAGATGTATGTATAGATGAAGTCGATATTGAAGATAATATTGATAGTATTTTTTTGTTTGTTTGTTTTTATTAGCTAGGTCTGGAGGAAGGGGCAATGCCCATGGCCTTTACAGACACTCTGAGACCGGTGAGATTGATGCCATTGATGTTCTGCTTAAACTGTTGGTGCATAGTTTAAATGGTGGTGGTGATTTAGCTGTTTTAAATATCATTATAGTTCAAATGGAAATTATTGGAATCAACTTGAATTTCCTTCAGATAGTGAGATTGAATTGTAAATTTGAAAGACAATGAAATATTAATTTTTTTTTAACATAAGCACAAGACCATTCATTTTTAGCGGGAGTATAGTCCATTTTATTGACCCCAGTACTTTAATACTACTTATTTTATTGACCCTGGAAGAATGAAAAGTAAAATCAACTCTGGTAGTATTGAAATCAGAATGTAAATGGATGTAGCTATATACCATAAGGCATTGGGACTGGATCTCTACCAATTCTGCCATTGACCACTAAAACCACACTTAACTTTATATGTTAGAACACTTATTCATTCTAATTCTCATTAAAAAAAGGTATCTCTCTTGAGTTTCAAGACATTGAGTATTTGAGTAACACCTCTCTCTTGAAGAAAGCACCAAGTCAGTCTCAGTCAGATCTCTATTTCTAAATATTAATTAAAAATTGAAACTTCTTTGTTTTTAGGTGCATAGTTGTTTTCACTTTTGTCATTTTTGTATTTTTGTTTAGAATGAAACATATACCTCATCAAATGCTTTAAATGTTTCCTTTTTTATTTTCTTCTACTCAGTGTTCAGTATCCTGTGGCCTTGGGTGGCAATCACAATCAGTGGTTTGTAATTCTGTCTCTAAAGAAAACTGGATACTTGGTGAATCACAGTCATGTAAGAGCACAGAAAAGCCTCCTTCTCAACGTTATTGTAACTATGGTGACTGTGATGGATATTTCTTCTGGAAAGTTTTTTCTTGGCAACAAGTAAATATTGAACTTTAATGTTAAACTGTATCCATTTATTTATATTAAATATAATGTAGACATAGATAGTATACAACAAGAAAGATAAAAGTATGTTTAGATTTAATATATACAAACATATTATTTATATAAACTTATCTTAATAATAAATTAATAAATGATTTGAAATTATATGTATTATATATATGTATTATGTATGTAGCTCGGATCAACCAAACATTCAATTGATTGCTTCTGTGCCATTTAAATATTACAGCACCAATAATAACAATAATTATATTAATTATATAAGAGGTCAAATCTCAATCTGAGCTATACAGTGTAAAGCATCTTGTCTGATTCTTTTCTCTGCATCATCTTACAAATGAAGGATTGCAATTGTTAAGTAGATAAGAGCAGGGCAGTCTTAAGAGTATTTGAGGCCCCTGACAAAAGCAGTGTACCCTATTTCATACAACACATTAAAATTTTCCAACTTGAATTTTAGGACCCCTAAAATCGCGGGGCCTCCAGCAACTGTCAAGTGTGCCCATGTGATAAGACGGCCCTGGATAAGAGTACAGTCTCTTAGCTGATGTACCACAGGTTGATATTCTATTGTTGTTAAACTGTAGATTGATCAAGGTAATGAACTTCTCCCTCCCTACTTAACTAACAACTGAGTAATGGGATAATGAAGGAACCTTTATGCAGTCGCTCAACCTAATAGAAATGACAGCCAAATATCCCTCAAATCATGCCCTATTTTCTTGGAAGAGAGGAACATATTGGACAATGCAGTCCTGGATATACAAAAAAGAAAAAAAGGTCCTAGTTGGAATGTCTTTGATCATGGGTTTGCTCAATCAGGGCTAACTCGGGACTAAACAACAACAGCAATTGCCACAGAGTAGGTAAGAAATAAAAATAAGAGATTTACAAAGGATTTTAGATCTAACTGGAAGTTAACAATTAGTTTATGTATGTTGTGAGATTGAAAAGTTTAATAAAAGGTTTCTTAAATCCTCTACTTTATTTTGAAACTTCTTATATACTTTTAAAATGATTTTAAATCCTTATTACAAATGTTCTCTTTTTTTTCTGGCCTATTCAGTGTTAACTTAGTTTTGTTTTTATTCTCTTAACAGTGTCCAGATGCTTGTGGAATCCAAGAAGTTAACAGGAGAGTGACCTGCATTGATAAAGCTGGCCGAGAAAATCCTTTCTCAAACTGCAAAGATACTGCTCCAATATCGAAACGAATATGTCCAAATAAAAGATGTAAATTAAAATTTAATTTTACTTACCTTTTTTTTTAATTGAAATTTAATGAGATTTTTATCAAGATAAATGTTGATAAGTATTTGAACTTGCTTTTATGGCTGAAAATTCCAGAATTTTTGTTAAATAGTTGCTAGTGAAGTTTTATATTGGCAGTAGTTGTTACAAAATTAAACAGTTAAACTGCTACTGATGATGACAATGATGACAACAGCAACGATGCTGTTTATTTCAACAACAATAATGATTACAATGACATCAACAAATTCTTTCAATACCCAGTCCCTTTCTCAACTCTCTTGCACTTAAACTTTCTCATAAGTTAGCATTACCCATCCAGCATATCATATTCAACTTGTTCTTATCAGCTACTGTAGAATTTCTGATGACGATGCTTGATGGGTAAACAAACACTGTGGGTTAGTGGTGAAAGGTGCTTGTGATAAATGTAGAATAAGGAAGATTTGAGAAGAAGTATTTAAGACAGACTTGAGAGCATTGAAACTCACAGAAGAAATCTATTATCAAGATACAGTATTGAGATGCATGGTGATATACTGTTTTGCAGGCCTGTCTAACCCATGGTCACATGAAGAAGCAGATGTAAAACTGCTTGAGAATTATGATAATAATGGTTAGAGTAAAAGATGTAGGTGATGGAAAAAATGTATGACAAATGTTTTAATTAGCTCAAGTCCTCTCATGGTCACATCTCGCAAAAATCAGCATCTTATTGAGAGGTAGAAATGTCTCTCAAATACGTAATGCATTGAACACTGAATTAAGCTAAAACTGAATAAAATAGAAAAATTAAACACAAAAAGGACTGTAATCCACATAAGATGAAAAGAAAATTCATGCTTATTCTAACTTTATACATAGATTATTATTAATTTATCATTTAAAAAGGTGTTAAAATTCAAAATTTGAGGTGGCTTTTATATTTTCAAATTACTTTACTCTAATGATTTGTTCTCTATTCTAATTGGTAAAAATTGTTGTTTTCTCTCATATTTAAAAATTTAGGTTTTGTTTCTTCATGCCAAGAATTAAGAGATACTACATCCATTAGACAAGATAGCAGTTACCGACTACTTGTCAAAGGAAAACTCATTCCGGTAAATTACTTTTGGACATTTAAATTTATTACTTGCAGAAGTTTATTTAAAAATCATCTCTTAACTCTCTCTTAAACTTCTCTTAATTCTGTCAAGTTCACACCAAAATGTTAAAGACCAGGAAGTTTGAAGTATATATTTTAGAAATTCTGTTTATAAGAAATTTTGTCATGTATGAAATTTTGAGAATAATCTTGTTGATTGTTTTGAACTTAAAAAGGTTTTAAACTGTGTTCTTCAAAAAGAATAATTCAACTTTTTTTTTATTCTAGCTGGGGAGGATACTTTTTTTAAAAATATTAGTTAGTCTGAGAAAGAAGCACAGTGCTCATAAACCTTGTAGGCCTTTTCAGACCAGTAAGATTGAAACAGTTGATGCTCTGCTTGAACTTTTACAAATTTATGAGAAGGGACAAAGAGGAAGTTCAAGGCAGAAGCAGAAGCAGTTCTAGAGAGGAAGGATTTGGTATTGGGTCTGAAAAACATAGGTGTAACAAGAGGAAGATAGTCATAAATATCAAATAGTACACAAATGGCAAGTTCAAAGAAACAGAGATCTTTACAGTAATAGTAAAAGAGAGAGGTGGGGAGGACACAGTGGGTAGATGGGTGTGTACTGAGTTTGTGAGTGAAAGCTTACCTACCAAATGATTTATTTTTTTGTAATGTGGACCAGAATATGTGTATGGCAGTTTCACCACCCCAGATATGTGAGTAATACTGTAATTCAGAGCTTACTTGTATCTTATAGGACATCAACTGTTCAGAGCTGAAACATTTTCTAGCACTGAAGAGTAAACACAGTTTTTGATATGCAGTCTTGACCCAGCATTATGGAGAGAAAATGAAGATTTTAGCTATGTTTTGTTTATAAGCAAGAAGAGTGTAGTGTTATCACTGAATATTTTTTTTTATATGTGTAATGAATGTATGTTGGAGCTTTTGAATGATACCAGATGTGACTGTCAGATTTAATTAAATAATATTAGGCCTCTAAGGACACAGAATTAATAAAATATATATTGCCTCAGTAATCAAAAATAAGGATCTGATTTCTGTCAGATTATCAAGGTTAAGTATTGGTGAGATAATTAGTTCTGAGATGTGCAACAGTTCAATTTAACCAAAGTGATATAGCCATAAAAGTATTTATCATTATCACATCATTTTTATGTCCGTGTTTCCATGCTAGCATGGATTGGACGGAGACTTTTTGAGGCAGAATTTTACGGTCGGATGCCCTTCCTGTCACCAACCATACTGATTTTAAGTATGGGAATCCTACCACTGAACTACCAAACAGCCGAGCATTTTGTTATTTGGAAACGTAAACAAACTCACCAGCTGATTGATAAATGGTGTCCAGCAATGACAAGCACATGCATGCACACACATGCATATATATATATATATATACACATATGATAGGCTTCGACACAGTTTCTGTATACCAATTCCACTCACAAGGCATTGGTCGGACCGAGGCTATACTAGAAGAGGTACCATACAGTGGGACGGAACCCGAAACCATGTGGCTGCGAAGCGAACTTCTTAACCACACAGCCAACAATTTTTGTAAATTTGAATGTGTCATAATTCAAACGGACTACAATACTGGCTCCAGTGGATGTGTTTATTATTTTGTGTCTATATCAAATCTTTCCATTATTTCTCAAATCATCCAAACAACAAGGGATCTGGCAATCTGGGATTGTTGTTTGTGAAATTAAAAAATATTTTGAAAGATTGAAAATAGTGTTACCACAATTCGCAGAAATTCTTTGACTAGAGTTACAACAAGAACACCTGTGCTGTGACTTGCAGTGCATGTGTTTAAAGAATGTGTAATGTGGCAATCAAGATATAACAATAATTACATAGTTTATTTTCTAGTAATCACTAAATTTTAAACCCAAGACATAAAACATTGCAGTATTTGTTCTGGTTCACTGCGCTCTCCCGCCGAGGTCAACTTTGCCTTTCATCCTTTCGGGGGGTAGATAAATAAAGTACCAGTCTAGGGTGGCGATTGACTGGCTGAATCATTAGAGCATCAGATGGGATACCTTGCAGTATTTTCTCCGGCTCTTTGCATTCTGAGTTCAGATCTCGCCGTGGCCTACTTGGGTGTATACTGAAATCCATCACCCAGTTTAACACCACCCCCACCTGGCTACCCTTGGGTACCTTTAGCAGAGTCCACTCTGTTGCAAGCATTTGGGCTAGGTCTCTGATCTGAGGATACCTTCCTCCCTCCCTACCTCTCCCAGTCTCGGGGGTCCTAAAAACGGGTGGGTGGGGTGGGGGCAATGCTTTCCTTCTTGACTAATCGATAAAAAAAAAAAAAGCTAATTAACTCTGCCTGCCTAAGTTGAGTTGACTGACAACTTTCACACTTATTTCGTAACTGAATGGTTAGCCGCAGAAAAGTCATCCAGGTGTAAAATCCAATAGCACCAACAACAACAAAAAAAACCCACCCCACTCATACAAGCATGGAGACTTTGGTTTGACAATATGTTCTAAATCAAATTTTGCAGATGCTGATTTGCAGCGTTGATGATGACACAAGCCAAGATGAAAATGAAAGTCCACGGAAGAAAGACAAAGACAAGAGGTACCACTATCCCCATGGAAGTAAGTAACTTTATTAATTCTAGACACAAGTTTTTTATATATAATTTCCCTCTTAACACTAAATTTTCATTTTAAACTTTATACAGTATTATTATTCAACATTCTAATCTATTATTTTTACAAGAGGTACTATATGATAATTTCCTGTGATGTAGCGTAGGGTTCAATGATAATCTTCATTAGAGATGTCTGGCAGGAGTTCAAATATTCTGATATAAGACAACCATTTTGAAATTGCTGTTGATCTTGAGGAGGTCTGCTGTGTAACTTTAGATTTATAATTTACCACACTTCATATACAAATTTTTGCTCTTTCTATAAATCATATCTTGAATTTTACTTTTAAACTGCTAATTGCAGAATATTTAGCATGTGTTAATTATTTCATCTTTTAATCTATCACAGACCAGTTGGTGTTCATAAATTTATACAGAATAAAATTAGGTTTAAAAGTTTGACTAAGCTTCTGCAATTTTTTTATTATTGTAATTAATTTTCTATTCAAGTATGGGTTAGAGGCACCTGTGTGCCCTTCTCCTACATTAAGCAGTCAACAATGGAACTTACCATATATACTCATGTATAAGGTGCACCTTTTTCTATGAAAATACAACACAAAAACCAGCATGCGACTTATCTACTGAACATGCAAAACCTCAATATGAAATATATGGTACATTGTAAATAGCAGTATATAAATTGTTTTTGTTGTTTAACTTCATGCTTTAATAGCACACTTAATCAAAATATAACGATCATTTCTGGATCCCATAAATTACTGTAGGTAAACAAACTATTTGAATCCCTTATTAACAAGATGGGAAATCGGTCAAATATTGTTACTATGCATTATTATTGCATCATACAAAGTAAACCAGACCACTGCAGTGTATTTGTATATTGTTATGTAATTTACTGCATTTGGTAACATTCCAAACACTTGTTTTACACCAGAAAATGTATTTGATATAATTAAAATACAAATGAGATGGGGTACTTGTCGAAGTAGCCAGAGTGTGTTATTTTGTTATTGCATGTGACAAATTTTAATAAAATGTGCTGCTGCATGTGATTATTTAATATTAAATTTTTATTAAACATATTACAGGAAAAAAAAAGTTAAGTTTCAAATATTTTGATGAAATTTTATCCAAGCATATATGAGCAGTATTGATAAACACAGCCTGCAACTTATATGCGAGTCAAGTACTGAGCCAAGAATCATCATCGCTTTTTACGTCCGTTTTTCCATGCTAGCATGGGTTGGACGGAGAGAGTTTTTTTTTTTTGAGGCAGAATTTTTACGGTCGGATGCTCTTCCTGTCACCAACACTGATCACCAAACGGCCGGACGTCT
>JAOPJM010000001.1:13371920-13384526 GCA_027124095.1 Muusoctopus leioderma
TCTCATTTAAATAACAATAGGTATTCTCGGGCGGTTTCAGGCGGTTTGGTATTATGAGACCAGAATATTTTCGGGCGCTTTCGGGCGGTTTGGTATCGAAAGGGTTAATGAAGTAACTCCATCAACAATGTTTCGCTCTTTTGTTGGACTGTAGACCAAAGGCATTGCAGAATATTGTTGGCTGAGCTGGTGTAGTGGATCTTGCTCTAGCTCTTTCTCACTTTCCCTCCTGTTGTTTCACCCAATTTGACTCTGCCATAGTTCACGGTCAGTCGCTGTCTTCTCCCGTGCAGTCACAATCATGCCACCGGCTTCATTGAGATGTCATTTGATGACATCCTTATAACAGAGTTTTGGGTGTCCTCTTTGACGGCTTCCACATTTCAGTTCACTGTAGAGCACAGCCTTGGGGATCCTAGTGTCCCCCATGCGAATCACATGTCCAGCCCAACGCAACTGGGATTCCAGCAGGATAGACTGAACACTAGACATATTTGCACGCTGCAGGACCACCTTGTTGGAGATGTGGTCTCGCCAGGAAATGTTCATTATAAATCGTAGATGGCACAACTGGCAGTTCATCATATATACTTTTCCTTGTTTATTGAGATTCACTTATTTTTACAGAATTTTATATTATTTCACCCTTATTCTTTTCTGTATCTCATACAAATGATACCATATTCTTTAGTTTATAAGCATTAGTAGGCTTCAACTCCAAAGGCTTAATGCAGATGTGTCAATAATCAGTAATTAGAAAACACACACCTTATTATTACCATAATTCTGGTCTCCATTAGGAGATGTTGTAAATTATTTTGGTCTATATGTGTATATTTTACTTCTATTTCAACAGATTGGTGACAATTTCCAAAGAACTTGTATTGAAAGCTCGAGGTGAAAGCAGTTCGGACTATGCCTGGAAACGTAATTCTAAACAACTAGGTTCCTATGATGACATTACAGTCTTTGTTATTCCCCTTGGACAGTATATGCAAGAACGACAGGCTACCATAAAACCACAGACTGATGAAGTTACAGCTTTGTGAACACCTACAGTCTCTATAATTGCTTGAAACATCAAATGAACTAACAAGTAGAAAGTAATTTTTTTTTTGTTGTTGTATGGCATTCATTTTCATGTCAGCCTGGATGAGATGGTTTTGCTGGAACAACTGTTTTTTACAGCTGGATGCCTCTCTCCTACATCTGACTATTCAGGGACGTGTCTATCAAGCAAACTGGGGTAAACAAAATTATTTGCTCTACTTACAGGCCATACCACAGTGGCTAAAATAAAGTTTAAACTTGTGACTGTATGGACAGGAATGTAGGACCTTAATTTTATGACTTTCCATTTAAAGTTGTGTTGTCACTGAGTTAAAGAAACAACAAAACAATGTTTTTTTTGTTTTTTTGCTACCATTCTTTGACACTTGGGTTCATTCTGTAAATGTTTTCATTCCCCACACTCCATGTCAATAAAACATTTTCATATTAATTTTGGTATATCATGTTAATAGTAAAAATATGAATTGATCTCTAACTTATTGTACAAACACATCCATTAATATCCAGCAGTATCATAAGATAAGATTTTTTTTTTTAAATTAAAAAAAGTAAATACTTCTTTTCATTCCAAAAAAGAAAAAAAAGGTAAAACTGTTTTCCAAATTATATTTTTGAACCAAAGAGTTATTTGAATTATTTTCTAAATGCTGCCTCCCACACCTAACTTGATAAAAGGATTTTCATTTTTGTATATAATATAGTTTTCTTCTGGTTGCCATAAAAGCTACATATTTTTAAGTGGGGGCAGAAAAAACTGAAAGTTATAAAACTCATATAGTGTATAAAATATAAATAAATTGATTGCCAAGCAATAGATACATGTTTCAATTCCTGTCAGCGAGCTTGTGGCTCTTTTCTGTCTCAATTTGTTGCTATTAATGATTAATGTCATTCATATAATGTACATACAGACATCTTTCTCTTTGAGATTAAATTTTTACAAACATTTCATTATTGAATTATTTTTCAAAAGATTTTAACCATGCTTTAGAATATTTGAAGAACTAAACACAAATATGTATATGTATTTATATGTATGTGTATTTATATATGCATATTTGTGTGTGTGTATATATATATATATGAGGAAAACTGGGAGTTCCTATGTGATAACCTACTAAGAGCAACAGAGCAGATCTGTGGCTGGTGCAAGATCCCAGCCAAACGGAAGGTGACGTGGTGGTGGAATGACACTGTAGATAGAGCTATAAAAGCTAAGAGGCAGGCTTGGAAGGACTGGAAGAAAGTGGGTAACAAGGAGAATTACCAAGTAGCTAGGAGAGAAGCTAGGCGTCAGGTATACATAGCAAGGGAAGCAGCAGAAAGAAGAAAGTTTGCCAATGTTCTGCAGCATGAAGATCAGAGGCGTGGGGTATTCCGGGTTGCGAGTCAATGTGTGAGAGAAAATCATGATGTTATTGGGGAGAAGTGTGTACGACATGATAACGGCACACTTGCCCACACAGATACTGAAAAGAAGGAAGCATGGAATTGCTATTATGAGAGGTTATTGAATGAGGAGAATGCATGAGAGAAAGATAGTCTCCCTCACATGGATCCAACAGAGGGACCGGCTATTCTAGTTGACAGCAGTACGGTACCAAAATCTATCAGGAGTCTGAAGCCAAGAAAGGCAGCGGCCCGTCAGGAATAGTCGCTGAGATGCTTAAATTATCTGGCGGCGTGGGGCATGGGCTAGTAACTCACATAGTCAACCAGGTAATTCAAGAAGGTGTCATACCCAATGTCAACTGCTACAAGGGCAAAGGAGATGCTTTAGAGAGTAGTAACTACAGAGGCATCAAATTATAATTTTTAGACCAGGTTATGAAAGTTACATAAATAACCTCTGTATGAGGGCTAAAACAAAAATAGCACAAAAAATTCCCCCTCAATACGAAGATAAAATCATTAAGTGTCATAGGTATGTGTTTAATGCAAGAAAAGAAGTTAATTTTGAACTTTCACAGATACTAAATATGGACGAAGTCCCTTTGACATTTGATGTGCCATCAAACAAGACGGTAGAATCCCACAACAACAACAACCACAACCAACACTAAATCTGTGACTGTTAAAACATGTGGCCACGAGAAGACTCACTACACAGTTGCATTAGCATGCTGCACTAATGGCACAAAACTGACATCTTTTTTAATTTTTAAAAGAAAGACATTACCTAAAGAAAGAATACCCAATGGTATTTATGTTCATGTCCATCCAAAAAGTTGGATGGATGAGGGAGGAATGAAATTGTGGCTTGGTAAAGTGTGGTCCAGGCATCCTGGTGGGCTATTAACTCTTAACATCCTATATGACACAGTTCCACACGGTACTGCATCATCAAATTGATACAAATCGTTGAATTATATATATATATATATGGTGAAAGTGAATCATTTTTGTGTGAAAACACCTCAAGCACCTGTGTTTCTTCCTTGTAAATTTTATAATAAATAAGCTGCAAAACCCATTTTTAAACATTTTCTACTGAGTGATTAGAAGAATTAGAAAATTGTTAACAGGATGTTAAGAGTTATTAAGAACTACTTTGAATGAAAGGAGGCAGAAAACAGTATTGTGATGAACACCAACCTGTACACTGAATTCCTCACTGAATTCTCTGTCACTTCTAACCTTTCGTATAGCACTGTCATGCATTGTTTGAATGGCTTGTAAGAACCATCCATACTTTGTTAAGTACCCACCAAAATACATTGTGAAATCCTGTCAAAAGCCTTCTTTATATCAACAAATGCAAGGTAGAGTTGTTATTGTGAAATGAAAATTATTTTGCTGTTGTCTCACTAAAAATATGACATCTGACTATCTATGTATATAATTTGATATTGGATTTCTCTATTTCAGGAAGAATTTGAAGATTCTTCAGGAAATGTTGTTGCCAAAAAGGTTTATGATGATCTGAAGAGACAAGGTCTTCTGTAAAAATTTAAATAAAGTCACCCACTTTCTTCTGTTTATTTGTTTCATTAAAAAATAATATTGTCATATTTCCATTAAGCACAAAGCAAAGTAAAAAAAAAAGAAGAGTAAAGAACCAGAACCATTAAGTTGAAGAGTACATTTGAAATATGAAGATGTACTCCATTATCATTTAAGATACATCATGTAATATCATTAATCTATTTTCTCATCTTGTAATTTTTTTGTTTCTTTCACTTAATTAAAGAGAATTGAACAATTTTAATGAATGTTTATTTTTTTTCATTTCATATCTGGAATTTTATTTCTTTTTCCTTTTTGTTCTCTGTGCTAACTGATTGTGTGTTTCCATGTCTGCTAGAGGACTTATCTACTTGTTTGATGTATGGCATCACCTGAACCTGAATAATTATAATTTCTTACAGTAGCACAAGTGCACAAGAGTTGGGGTGTAGTTGATTGAACCAGCCATAGTATATAACTGGCAGTTATTTTATTGAACCCAGAGGGAAGAAAAGCTAAGTCAACTCTGGCAAGCTTTGAGCTAAGAACACAGTGGGGAGGAATTAAGTCCTGAAAGACATATAGTCAAACTTTCTACTGTTTTTACCACTCTGATCTCTTGATAAAGTTATGGTTGGTGTATGTTTCCTCTCCAGTAATACAGGGCTGGTCTGAAACCCTCCAATGTATGCTGACAAAACACTCGTCAGTTATACAGTGCATACACTGTTTATAGCAACGAGCTGCATCTTCCACTGTTATAGACTATCATTTACAGATAGTTGACATAAGCCAGTGAAAGTAAAGTGTCAATGCAGTGGTTGTAATAGAGTATGAGTAGTTAGTGCTTTGGTTGTTATGCTAATACTTTAAGGACTTGGTCAATTCTTACTCTTCCTAATTAACCAGAAGGTGTTGTTGTTGTTTAGTCCCAGGCCAACTCTGATTGAGCACACCTATGATAAAAGGCATTCCATTCCAGTAGTAACCATCCATCATTTTAGGGTTGTCTAGGACTACATTATCTGATGTGTCCTGCCATTTTTTAACATTGCTGTGGTTCAAGGGAGATTTGGCTGCTATTTCTAGCTGATTTTGCACCCTTGTTGGCTCAACCAGAAGGTGGTAATATAAAAGGGTGTTAAAAAGGTAGCCCTGTATGTGAACTATTTAAGCCACATCACCCTCCAACTACCTGGTCACTCACTGATGAACTATGTCATCTTTCTGTCACTTCTCCCAATGTTACTGTAACCTCTGCTCATCTCAAACTGATAACTGCTATTTCTATTTAAAATCAATGTATATTTCAACCCTAACACCAAATACTAAATTTGAACCTCAACCTTTCTCCCCAGAACTGAATAACTTTACAAGTTTCTCTATAGCAATGGTTCCCCTCTCTAACACTTGACTCTCCATAATGGTCCATATTGGCCTCATCTACTCTGAACTCGTTAACTTTATACCACTTCCTCTTAACTCCTCCAATTTATTAATTTGCTTTTCTCCATTTTCTGTGGGGTTTTTTTCTCGTATGAATTAGGTGAAGAGGGCCTGTGCCCATTACCTCTTTCAGGCTCTCCCAGATTGGTGAGATTGATGCAGCCAATGCCAAGCCTGAACATCTTCAGGAAATATGTGAGTTGGGAGGGAACTGGAGGGTGGTGTTGTCTAGTCCCAAGGCTTGTGACAGAGTGGACTGCGCTAAAGCTGCCTAAAGACCTGATGGTTGTGGTTGTGGTGGTGGTAGGCCTGCCAGACCCTATACTAAACACTTTCTCCGAACCCTTTCTCCTTAGAACTGAACCCCGTAAAAGATTTCTTCCTTGCCCATGTTTTTATTTCAGCCACTGACCTACAGTTCAACGTCATTAACAATTTTCAATTGGATTTTTATGTACTAAAGGGTGTGCAATGTTTACCAAAGAATTAAAATAACTTAAAGAAAGAAAAGAAGGAAAAACAGAGCAAACCTAATAATGGGCATGGGTGGTGGAGGCACAGCATGGCAACAAGACCACGCTAAGATCTTTGGCAAGAACAGCAGTAGCAGCAGCAACAACAACAACATCAACAACAACAACAGCAACAGAAGCAGCGCCACCACCATCTCCAATAGCAAAAGAAGCCCTGCCCCAAAACACACAACAGCAAAATCCAAACTCAAACACACCCACATGCGCAGACATACCCCTTCCCACCTCTGTTTCGGATTTGTCCGACACAGAAACTTTGTCATATAATGAGGCCGAGCCAAAAAAACTGCCCCAAGAAACTACTGTAGGAGGAAAAAGAAGGAAAAAAGGCATCTACAGGGAAATGTTAAAACTTTTCCCAGGAAGCTTTGAATGTTTTGCCGATACCCTAACCAAAAGAGATCTGTGGGGCCTTTCAAAGAACACTCTTGAGCTGCTGGGAAACCTGTATTAGCCATCGATCCAAAAGACTAAGGTAAATGACCTCTCTCTCCCTCTCCATTTTCCGACCAACATGGCTAGACTTAGAGTAAGAAGCATAAATTTACGTGGTCTGGGATCGCCTTAGAAACAAGGCCATTTGCCCAACGATCGCAGGTCACTAGATATAGATATGGCAGCTATCAGCAACACCAACATTTCCAGGACACATGTACTCGCACCTACGAGGTGTGCGTATCACTTACTCAGCCTGGGTCAGCAGTGTTGTTTTGGAAAAGTTTGGATCTCGAGGTACGAACTGTATTTCTGGACATGGACAGTGAGTCGGTGGGGCTAGACGTCAGTAGCAGCAAAGGTGTGACCTTCAGACTAGCAGCCGCCTATACCCTAATAGGGCCAGGAAGGCCGGATTTCATCAGGCGTCTAGAAGCATTCTTCGAAACATCCCGATTTTTAGTGATAGTGGGAAACTGGAATGGCATTTTAGATGCCCGCTGGGCTTGTGTGGAGCTAACCGATAGACAGTTCCAACAGTCTGTCAGGTACCGATTGGATTTCCCGAATGGGCCAGTGTGGGCATGGAGTAACCACATTGGGTCATCCAGATCGTATCTAGATAGAGTATTTGTCAGGTCAGCGGATAAGAATAGTGTAAGGTGTCCACAATTATATCTAGTCGACTATACATATAAATTTGTGATCTGCATCATCCAGCTAGATAGGACCCGGCTACCGGAAGCTGAACACATCTGTCCTGGTACAAAACTTTACAGTGACCGGATTAGCGAATTAGTGAGGTGGCGGTTGACGGGGCCAATCATCAACAATTGGTGGTGGAGCGCTGTGAAGAGGGTGATTAGAATAGGGTCGATAAGGTTTAGCCAAGAAGTAACGATAGAAAAAATAGATTAGAGGGAGAGTTAATGAGCAGCTTAGAATAGGTATCGCAGCCGATGTGCTGGCGGTGAGAATGGCGCTCGACTATTTCTTCAATGCGAAACACGAAGGTTGCGTTGTCAGAGCTAAGGCACGTGCTCTAAGATACGAAGGAATGAAAGCCGTTTGATGGGCTTGGGTGGAAGAGAGAGGCACGACGTTGTAACAAAGCTACAATTCGTTCTTTGACGGACCGGGATGGGCGAATGCTACTCGATTCCAGGCAGATGTGTGCGATTTTCCAGTGGCACTTTAGTCAACTGATCAGGGCGAGTGGTAGGTCAGAAATGGTGGGTGGACTTTAATGTCTCGGTGAGGGATGCAGAGTGCTGAGAAAAGTCAATAACAACTGCTGAGATGGGGGAAGCGCTGTGCAGCTGCATGAGGAACGAATCGCCGGGTTTAGTCTGCCCTACGAACTTTACACATACATGCCAGACCCTACCGCAACTGGCAGCAGAAAGGGAAGTGGTAGCACTGCTGAGAAAGGACACGTACAAGGATGATGTAGCTGATAATTGTTGGCACATAACTCTGCTGAATGCAGAGTTTAAGATTTTGGCCAAGGTGCTAGCAAAGAGGTTGGTGCTTGTCGTCGGAAATTTAGTTGGGAAGGTGCAAATTTGCGCTATCCTGAGTAGACAACCTCCACCGCATGCGATACATCGTAGAGAGTGTGGGTAATAAGCATGGCTTCGTGGGGCTTTGATAAATTTGGATGAAGGGAAAGCTTTCGATAGGGTCGACCATTGCTAATGAGTGGATGTTCTCAGGGCAGCTGGTTTCGGTCCCCTTTTCAGAAGCTGGATCACTTCAATGTACAGCAGAGCAGCAACTGCTTGGTGGTTAGAGTAAATGGCCACCTTTCATAAATGTTTTGAATCACGCGCTCGGTCCGTTAAGGGTGTCCTCTCTCATCCCTTCTGTATGTACAGTCTCTCGAGTCACTACTGCAGAAACTAGAGGTGTTGAGGGGCATCCAATTCGAATTAGAACAAAACAAAAATTATTTCACAAAAACAACAAACATTGTAAGAGCCGAAGCGAAGCACATCCAACACAAAAGAAGCAGTATAATAAAAAAAAAAGAATAAATAATAATAATAATTCTTTCTTTATTAGGATACAAAACAAAAATACGGTGGGGGATTAATTTGTGCGTGTAAACACGAAATAACAAAAATAAAAAGGCAATAATACAATAGTAACAAATAAAGTCCCCAATAGGGAGGTCAGCAAGCTAGGGCTAATGAAGGGAACCCCACACACCCTGGATCACCCTGACAACAAAGGGAAAGTACCCTCTCCGGCCTACAGGCGCATGCTCAGATTATGACCGTTCACCCGGGCCATGCTTGCCACTCTCACCCACCTTTCAACAAATTTACTGGCGGGCAGTACCTCCCTCTCTGCCCTCACTTTCCTTTCCAAGTGAAACTTGAAAAAGTTAATGAGGGCTTGGCAGAAGACGAAGGTATCTGTCTTAAGTCCTTTCAGTCTCATCCACCATACAACCTCTTTCGCCATAGCCATCAGGCAGAGGAATGCATCGGGATGATCTTCACAATGGACTCAGTTGACAGCCGGACATTGAACAAGTGCGTGCAGAACAGTTTCATCGCCCTGCGCACATCTTGGACAGGACCGCCTGACAGCACTTCCGTGCCTGTAGAGTTTGGCTCGAACCGGCAAGCCCCCTCCCCCACCTCCGGTAGCACTTGCCAGGCCAGAGATTTATGGAAATTATCCATAGTCCCCAGGCTGAAAGTCCTCCGGAACAGACTAGCCAGTTGACTGTCATCAACACCCGAGTCTCTCCGAGAACGTCGTCGTTCTTCCCCACCACTAATTCTCTATAGAAGGCTAGTGGCAGTGTTGTTTCGGAAAGGCTTGAATCTCGAGGTACGGCCGATATTCCTGGACCCGAACAGTAAGTCGGTGGTTCTGGACGTTGACAGCAGCGAAGGTGGTGCTTTCAGACTGGTGGCTGCTTATGCCCCGACAGGAGCAGGGAGGCCAGATTTCTTTAGGCGTCTAGAAGCTTTCTTTGGAACGTCCCACTTTTTAGTGCTAGTGGGAGACTAGAATGGCATCTTAGACGTACGCTGGGATTGTGTGGGGCTAGCTGATAGGAGAAGGGGGTTAAAAGCCTCGCAAACAGTTCCAACTGTCTGGCAGGTACCGACTGGATTTTCCGAATGAGCCAGTGTTGACATGGACCAACCGCATCAGGTCATCCAGATCGTATCTAGATAGGGTATTTATTAGGTCAGCAGGTAAGGATAGCATAGAGTGTCCACAATTTCAACTGGTCGACTATACAGATCATAAATTTGAGATCTGCACGATCAACCTAGATATGACACATGGACAGGACCCCAATTACTGGAAACTAAACGTGTCGTTCCCGGTGCGCAAAGCCTACAGAGACCGGATTAGTGATTTAGATAGGTGGTCATTGACGGGGGCAATCACCAACAACATAATCAATAGGGTTTAGTAAAAGAGGTAGGCTACGATAGAGGAAAACAGATTATAGGGTGATTTAGATTGAAACCTAGAAGAGGCAATTAGGAAAGGCATCGCAACCAACGTGCTAGCGGTGAGAATGACCCTCGACCATTTCTTCAACGCGAAACACGAAGGCTGTGTTGTCAGAGCTAAGGCGCGTGCCATAAGACACAAAGGAACGAAAGATGTTCGATGGGCCCGAATGGCAGAGGCGCAACGTGGCAACAAAGCCACAATCCGGACCGGGAGGGGTGCATGCTACTTAATTCCAAGCAGATGTGTGCGGCTTTTCAGCGACGCTTTGCTCAACTGTTCGGGGCAAGTGGTGGGCCGGACACAGAGGTGGACTTTTAATGCCTACCTCGACGGCCTGCCACGACACTCGTCGAGGGATTCGGAGTGCTGCGAAAGGCCAATAACAGCTGATGAGATACGGGAAGCGATAAGTAGTGGTGCGAGAGGAAAATGACCTGGTTTGGATGGTCTGCCCTACGAGCTTTACGTTTATATGCCAGATTGTTCGGTGATCTTCTGGCAGACATCTATTCCGACTGGTAGCAGAATGGGAGAATTCCCAACTCTGTGAGCCGAGAAGTGGTAGCGCAGCTGAGAACGGACGCCAACAAGGGGGATGTCATCGACAATTTTCGGCTCATAACTCTGCTGAATGCAGAGTTTAAGATTTCGGCCAAGATGTTTGCAAAGAAGTTGGCGTTTGTTGTCAGCAGCCTGATTGGGGAAGCGCAGGCATTCAAAATCTCAAACAGATCCATACACGACAACCTCCACCTCATGCGATTCATCATAGAGAAAGTAGGTCAGAAATCGGGCTTCGTTGGGGCTCTAATCAATTTGGATCAATCGAAATCTTTCGATATGGTCGACCATCGTTACTTGGCCGCTGTCCTCAGGGCAGCTGGTTTCGGTCCCATTTTCAGAAGCTGGATAGCTGCAATGTACAGTGGCATCAGTTCGGTGGTCAGAGTAAGTGGCCACCTATCGGAACCGTTTAGTATCACGCTCTCGGTTCGCCAAGGATGTCCTCTCTCATCTCTTCTGTATGTACTGACTCTTGAGTCACTACAGCGGAAACTATAGGTGTTGAGGCGTGTCCCACTAGAACTATGATGCGGAACTTCTGTGTCGGCATGTGCGGACGATGTCACCGTAATGGTGTCGGACACCTCGGATATCGAGGAGGTCGGCACCCCTCTAAAGGATTACGAGGCGGTGACAGGAGAAAAAGTTAACCAGGACAAGTTGGGCTTGCCCCTCGGCACCTGGGGAGGCAATTACATGCCGTCCAACAGCGTCGTGGGACGCAGGACAGACGGACCGGGTAAGTTGCTTGGTGTCTGGTTCGGTCCAGACATCCAGGTGGACAGGAACTAGGACGAGGTGACGAGCAGGGTGGTGAATCACACCCAGATATCGACTGAGGGGAAGCTATCTCTGAAAGGTCGGACAGAGGTGGTTCCACTGGTCAGGTGGTCCATCTGCAGTCAACATCCTCTAGACAGAGGCTTGGGTATGCCATGGTTGCTAATGCACAGACATGCGCTGAGGCTGCGGCATCTACAGAGATTCCTAGACTGAGCAGACGTGGTCGCCTTTTGTCAGGCACGTTTTTCCACAGCTCGTCCTTTTGACGGAGCTGCAGTTCTGAGTCAAGCGGAAACCAAGACTGGGCGCCTGGCATCTGGAATGTTGTAAGGCGCTCACAGCCCTCTACCAGTCGGGCAATGCAGTCGGTGGGACTTCCATTTTGACCTTTTGTAGAAGATTAGTGGTGGGGAAGAGCGGTGACGTTCTCGGGGAAACTCTAGGCATCAACCAGAATCAACTGTCTGGTCTGTTCCGGAAGACTTTCAGTCCGAGGCCCATGGATAATTACCAGAAATCCCTCGCTTGGCATTGTTATCGTGGAGCATTGCCGGTTCGAGCCAAACTCTACAGACACGGAAGTGGCGTCAGCCGAGCCTGCCCGAGATGTGCGCAGAGCGATGAAACTGTTCTGCACGCAATCATTCAGTGCCCCAGTATTTCTGACTTGTGGAGTTTTGTCGAACAGCTGTTATCGCTTGGAGGACGAATCCGGCTATCAGCCGAGTCCATCATGAAGATCGCCCCACCACCTTCTTTTGACTGGAAAGGGCAGTCAGTTTCCCTCTGTCTGGTGGCTATGGCGAAAGAGGTTGAATGGTGGACAAGACTGAAAGGACTGAAGACGGACACATTTCGCTTCGGCCAAGCCCTCATCGACTTCTTTAAGTTTGACTTGGAAATGAAGGTGAGGGTGGGTGAGAGTAGCGTGCATGGCCCGAGTGAACGGGCCTACTCTGAGCATACACCTGTAGACTGGAGGACGACAGCAGGGAGAGGGCACTTGCCCTTAGGGGTAAGGGTGATTCAGGTTTTGTGCGGTTTCCTCGAGTAGCCCTCGGTGGTATCCCCCCTATTGGGGAATATTTCTTTTGTTGAATTTTTGTTTCTTAATTATTGTTTTTGTTATTTTCTTTTTACACGTAAACTGTCACTGTATGTATTGTATTGTATCTTGTCCTTGTACCATCCCCTCTTTAAGCCCTTGTGACAAATAAATACATTATTATTATTATTATTATTATTATTATTATTATTATTATAAATCCCACCGAGGTCAACTTTGCCTTTCATCCTTCCGGGGTCGATAAAATAAAGTACCAGTCAAGTACTGGAGATT
>JAOPJM010000001.1:13384626-13394906 GCA_027124095.1 Muusoctopus leioderma
TGTATAATAAAATATAAATGACAAACGAAGTTTTGCAACAGGTGTGGTGGGAAGGGAACAGTAAGTGTAATGCTCGCACTCAGAAGACCAAAGTAGGTGAACTTTAATGAATCGACTTTGCTTAGACAATGGTCAGTGAACACGACGGGCCTATGTTCGAAATCTGACCACATACTCACTACAATTCTATATAGCACATATATATTTAAAGCGACAATAAATTACCAAAATGAAAGATTTGTAAAAAAAAATACCTACGAGACAAGTTTTAACAACAAAAGAAAGAATTGTTTGTAGTGGAATGCAGATTGAGAAGATATATTCTGTACAGAACGTACATATATTTAAAGCGACAATGAAATACCAGAATGAAAGATTTGTAAAAAAAATATAAAAATACGTGACATGTTGAGAAGATATATTTTCGCTTTCTTCTTGCATTTCACTTTTTCTAACCCTAAACTGCATATTAACCGGGTTTTCAACCATATTGGTGTGGACACCAGTTAATGTGTCACTAAAATTCCGAGAATGATTGACCCTATTGTGAATATAAATTTCTTGAGGGTAACACCAGCATCTCCTGTGGTAATGTGTACTTGAGGGAGCCTGATGTCTTTTCTCTTTTCTCATAACTAACAGCAGTTCCTAAGATGGTTCTTATGTACTAGAATTTGTGAACTTTACAGCTGAATAAAACTTGCCATCTATGGACTATTGCATATTTATTCATCCCTTAAATCATAGACATGTCACTTTGCTCAGGTATATCATGTGCAAGCCATTCATCACTTCAAATAATGCTTCCAGGTGCTATATACTTTCTTATATAGAGGCAATAAGGCATCTGCAGATCTGTCCTCAATGAAACACAAAACCGATAAATGAGTTACAGTGTGAATACTATCAATTACCCATCAAGGAGAAATCTGTCTACTTTGTTCAGACTTTAAGCCATGATACTCTTATCAGTTTGGTCCAGAAGCTCCTGATTTGAAATTCATTATTTAATGGCCAATGAGATGTGATATCTCTAAAGTATTGGTACCACTGTACAATGCTGTTATTACCAATATTTAAAAGAGCACATGCAGTATTGACTGGAATCTTAAAAACCCATAAATATTGAACCACAATTGTTTTGCGGATATATTTGAACTATAATATAAACTATTTAAACGAATTCTGTTCTTCTGACCTTTATGTTTATGGCATCATCTCTTAAAACCATCTGCAACACTCGCATCTATTATTAAAGTCATTGCAATATTACAAATATTGCACTGTGGAGGTGTACTTTGTAAGAGATTTTGTATATATTCAATCAACTGTAAATTATCATTAACAATATTTGTAATTTCAAATAGATTCATCATGGATATATATCGAAAACAATTAATAAAACAATAAATAAATATTAATACTTTCATTATTTAATAGCCAATGGGACATACCATCTTTTAAATGTTTTATTTACATAAAGAGAAATATCTAAATTTCTTGTCAGATTCTAGCAGTTTTAATGACCTCCCTTTTATTTTTCTAGGGAGCCTAATAGTATATTTTATTTATTTATGAGGTAAAATACGAGAATATTTAATTATTTTTATGAGGTATTAGGTGGTGAATTGGCAGAATCATTAGAGTGTCGGACAAAATGCCTTGCGGTATCTAGGGTAGACTTTGCATTACCTCCTTTCGGAGTTGATAAAATAAAGTACCAGTCAAGTAAAGTACTAAGGTTGATTTAATTGACTGATACTGGTGTCTCCCAGGCTTCTTCAAACAAAAGACTACGGCTGAGAATCCTGAACAAATGTACTTGATACTGTTTGCACTTTAAGGGCGAATGAAGGTATAAACCCCAATAGCCACAGTATTCTTGTAAGGGACAGCGAACCCAGGTATTATTAGAAGAAAATCACGAGCAGCACTCTTCCTCAACTGTATTTCCTCTTTCTGCGCATAGGCACTTTATCAATTTGAAATATAAACAAAGGATAATGCATCTTGAGACCACTATGCCGACCATATCGAACTTCTTCAAACAGAGTTCCCTGATAATGTTGAACCAGCCTGCCACACACTCATTGAAAATGCCAAAGTTCGCCATGGCATCTCCATTTGAGCTCTTATTGATCCAGTACCACATGATTGGCAGTACCTTCAGTGGAGAGAGCTTTAAGTTTGCTGAGTTGATATGGTCACAAAATGACAAAAAGCTCTTGGTTTGAGGAGAGAGCCTTGTCCAGCAACCAGTGTGACAAAGAGATTGTATCATTGTATCACTTGGACTTCTCCGTGAGCTCTCAGCTTGATAGCATTTTCAGATGTTAAGTTTCTATTTCTGGATCTAGAATTGAATGGAGCTTTGAGTCAAGGACAATGTGGATTACAGTATTGGCGACCAAAATTGTTAATCTTGTCTGAAGATATCATGAGGCTAGTTCTTACAAGCTGATTATTATTTGTTTTTTACCTGAAAAAAAAATTTGCCGGCTGGTACCAAGCAAGTGACTTAATGCTAAGATTCACCAATCCACAATTTTAGCCATGAGCAATCTCACTTTCTGTTATTCTCTTATTCTCATTTTCTCTTATTTAACCTCTAGCTGTTGAAAGAAATTGAATAATTTATCTTATTTTCCTCATTTTCTATTAGTTTATCTCATTAAAAAAATGTTGAGTAAAATATTCTTGTATTTTACCTCATAAAAACAAAATGAAAAAAGCTTTTAAAATAAACAGAGACTGAAACTCAGTCGCACTCATAAAAATCTTGTAAACCAAACAAGCTGGCTGCAGCACAGCGTCATCATCATCGTTTTACCATGCTAGCATGGGTTGGACGGAGATTTCTTGAGGCAGCATTTTACGGTTGGCTGCCCTTCTTGTCACCAACCATACTGATTAAGTATGGGAATCCTACCACTGAACTGCAGGGCATTTTGTTATTTGGAGATATAAACAAATGTCACTGGTCGATTTCAGTGATAAACAGCATCAAGCGATGACAAATACATGCACACACACACACACACATATATATATATATATACGACAGGATTGTCTATACGGTTTCTGTCTACCAATTTCAATCACAAAGCATTGGTCGGCCTGAGGCTATAGTGGAAGACACTTGCCCAAGGTGCTACGCAGTTAGACTGAACCCAAAACCACACACACACACAATAAAAGAGTAACAACAACAACAAACGCACATGCTTGACAACATAACAAACACAAGAGAAACAGAATAAATATTCTTCCACTGGGCACCAAACAAACCAATACCAAAGACTCTTGCTCCATATTTTATTTAGTATCCCCTGTCATAGTTTTTCATTGTCCACGTTACATTTTTTCCCCTCATAAGCATTCATTAGACATTTGTATCTCAAAGGGAAATCCAATTGGACAAACTATTGTTCACTACATTTCCAATAGATTGAGTGTCAGGTGTTTGTGTAGTCGACTATTAAATATTATAAGGACTAGGGAAAAATACCTAGGGACAAGCTCTGCATGTAAATCAAATGGTAAGGTTGATGCTAACCTACATAATGCAATGAGCCAAAATATTTTAATTAATAAAAGTTACACCCAGCATGAGGAGAAAGAATCATTAGTTCAATGATCAATTCTGGGCAAAAAAGGTAGGAGTGACAACTCTGAAATTTTAATAAAAAAATAGGGTGGGGAGGAAGGAATGGTTGTAGTGAATAGTGCGGACCTAGGGAGGTGGCAACAATATGTGATTAGATGAGTGGAGGTGGCATGAGACCAGCCATCTCCGAGGATCAGAGGCCACTATTGTAGTAGTAGGAAATGCAGTGAGAAGAAGCAGTATGTCTGTGGGCCAGAAGTTGGAATGTATTGGCAAGCAACTTCATACCAATCAGTCAAGTGGACATTTTTTGGCTGCAGTCTATGATTTCTGTATGTGTAGCAGTACTCCATTGTGGGTCTCACTTGAGTTTTGTAGAAGGTTAGTAGTTGTTGGGGGCTGAGTTATATTCTTGTCCTAAAGAGGAAGGCCATTCTTTGTGATGCAGTCTTTGCTATGTTAGGGATGTGATTTCACTAGGAGAGATCCTCAGTGGTGCTGAGGTCTAGAATTTGTAGTGCACTTGAAGGCTCTAATTCTATGATGTTCATTTGTGGGGTGGGGTATGATATATCGTTTTCTTGATATGTATAGTGATTGTGTTTTTGTGCTTGTTGAATGGGACAAAATTGGCATGTTTTCAAGGTCTCTGTTCATGGAGTCAGTGCAGGTTTGATGTAAGGTGTTTTTGTTACATGTGGATGCAGATGGTTAGGAAGGAATGAAGGGTGGTATCATCTGGGCAGGAGCAGATATTGTTGGAGGTGACGGCAAGTAGGTTGTTGATGCATAGGAGGAAAAGTGTGAGGGACAAAGCCAAACCTTGGGGGCTTACCAGCGTTGATAGTGTGTAGGTCAGAGAGAGAGAGAGCTCCATCAGCAAACACTGTGATAGTGTGATCTGACAGGAAAACGGATGGATAGATCTGATGAGATAGACGATGAAAGTTTGAAGTAAGTAAAGTAATCCACTTTTCATCTATTATAGTGTAGATATGTACTTTTGTTTAATTGGATCAGGTGGAAGATATAATTTTTGGATATTCCAGTAATGTTCTTCAGAGCTCTATATAGTGACCAGTGGTCTTCTTTGAAGGTCTTCATTCTAAGATCCACAACAATAGCCTTCATCAACCATTTCTAATATATCAGAGTGTATTTGTTTTCTTCTGTAAATATTTTCTGAGTATTTCTGGCTATTCTAACTTTCAATACATCTTCTCTCCAATAATCTTCATATTAACACTTTATTAATATCTTATGTCTTATTGTTGTCTTTTATTACAGGTTATCAGATGACATTTAGACAAATAATTCACAGAATATTATCAACAGATTTATCAACTTTTAAAGACTAAAATAACTTCATCAACCTATTTATACAACTTTTGGCTGAATTGATATGAAATATTTTCTTGGAATTGAGATTATTTGCAAAAATTCCTACAGATATTTAATGGAAGATTTTCTTTTCATACGTATTAACCTCGGAATATTTACCATGAAGTATTAACTGACTTATATCTAGATATATCTTTTAAATTGGCACTAGCTTAATGATCCTTTAGTTGCTGGTTATTAATTACAATATTCTATCCTAATATAGAGAAATTTAGATTAAAACAGAAAGTTATGGATGAGAAAGCAGAGCCTGAAAATATTGATTCATCTGATCAGACAGAGGAAAATATAAAAGTGAAACCACACACTTGTGATACATGTGGTGAGTTATTCACTACAAGCAACATGTTATCTTGCCATAAATGTATTCACACAGGAAAAAAACTACACCAGTGTGATATCTGTGATAAAAAATTCTCAGATAGTAGCTCTTTAGTTTCCCACAAGCATAGTCACACAGGAGAAAAGCCATACCATTGTGATATCTGTGGTAAACGTTTTACTCAGAAAGGTAGTTTCTCTCGACACAAACGTATTCACACAGGAGAAAAACCATACCACTGTGATAACTGTGGAGAATCATTTTCTAGAAATGGTCATTTATCTTCCCACAAACATATTCACACAGGAGAAAAACCATACCACTGTGATATCTGTGATAAAGCATTCTCTAGAAGTGATAATTTAACTCAACACAAACGTATTCATACAGGGGAGAAACCATACCACTGTGATATCTGTGGTAAAACATTTGCTGGAAGTGCTGATTTGTCTGTCCACAAACGTATTCACACAGGAGAAAGACCATACCACTGTGATGTCTGTGGTGAAACATTTACTAGAAATCGTAATTTAACTTATCACAAACGTATCCACACAGGAGAGAAACCATACCAATGTGATATCTGTGATGAAACTTTTTCTACAAGGGGTCATTTGTCTGTCCACATACGTATTCACACCGGTGAAAGACCATACCAATGTGATATATGTGGTAAAACATTCTCTCAAAGTGGTCATTTTGCTCGACACAAACATATTCACACAGGAGAAAGACCTTACCACTGTAATATCTGTAGTGAAACATTTTCTAGAAGTGATAATTTAACTCAACACAAACGTATTCACACAGAGGAGAAACCATAGCTATGTGATGTCTGTGTTAAAATATTTTCTACAAATAAAAATATATTTTATAATCAATTAATTTGTTTATATAGATTTTACCACACCACTGTCATCATCAATGTTTTAATGTCCATTATTCCATGCTGACAGTCTATCTGAGATCCCATTGCATATTTTATATGAATTGAGTACTTGGTCAGCTAAACATTTTATTCCCCTGCTACTGTTAACTACACCTTTACATCTAAAGCATCAGAAATACTGGTCTTCACTCAGCTTGCCAGAATATCCCTACATCATTTGTGTACTTTTGTTTGTACACAGCATTGAACTTATGCCTACTTTCCTACACGTTAAGTAAGTCACTTCCCAGATGGCACCTGGTATTTCGTACTTTCTGTTCCTTCTTAAATTTGTTGCCAACCCTTACCTTACTTATATCACCCTTGTACTTGACCTGAATATTTCACACAAGTCATTTATATGTTCCTACTTTCCTTAGCAGACAACAGAGTGTGGGACCCCGTTAAAAGGATTCTCCAGATTGGTAAATGTTAAGTAGAGTGGTTTATTCTTAACTTCTCTTGCAGTTGTCTCACTAGAAATGTGTCACCTGTGGTTCTACATCTGGACACAAACTACATTTTCTCCAAGTTAACACTATCCTGTACTAACTTAGTTATAGAATCTATCTGCTATTTTCCAGACTTGGTGATTTGGTGACCTCTATCATTTTCTATTTCCAGTACATCCTTGTTATTAAATAAACATTAGATTAAATTGAATTAGACACTTTACAAACACAAACCAAAGAAGGAAAATCTGTGACCAGAACTGCCCTCAGGAATCGAACCACACGTCTGCTGTATTCTGGGTAGCCGTGCTTACCGCTACACCAGAGCAACCCCAGCACACTTTCTATGCTACATGTGCTAAAAGAAACCAGGATACCAACAGTAGTAGATGACTAAATAAGCAGTTACGATTTCCGATCATAAATAAACATTGAATTAAATTAGACACTTTACAAACACAAACCCAAGAAGGAAAAAATGTAACCAGAAATGCCCACGGGAATCAAGCCACCCATCTGCCATATTCTGGGCAGCCGTGCTTACCACTCAAATTAATGCTTATAAAATGCCTTTGTTATTCCTTGTTGCAATTTATGATACAGCAACTTCAGCCATTAGGGATAACACTGACCTGCATTATCTGGTTAACTAAGTGTGTATCTAGTGTATTATCAATATATACTAATGCTTTCAACTATCCCTGATGGACCTGCTGTTTTCCCTGCCTTCATATATTTATAAGCCTTATCTACCAAACTGAAACTAACCTTGAAAGCTGGACCATTTGTTGATTCTACTTGGAGTAGTCCCTCCTCATCCAACAACCACACATTCCTCTTTCTTTTCACTTTTAATGATAAGTGCACCAGTGTTGTTTCTGACACACCTCTCTCTATTGACATTCTGCGTTATATGAACAGATTGCGTTGCATTTGGATTGTTTTTATAAGTTAGTCAGGGGTGGAGGCATAGGATGTTGTAGTAGTGATAGAAAAGGTAAAGACAGGAAACTACTCCTCTGTAAGCTAGTGGTTGTATTGTGTTGGTCATTGAATCAGTCAAATGGCCTTCATTTAGATGTGGTCTAGGATGTTTGAGTGTACAGCAGCAGTACCAGTCTAATACATATGAGCAGTACAGCAATATGGGTCTTACTTGGGCTTTGTAGAGGGTCAGCAACTGACCGGGAATTAAGTATTTCCTGATCCTAAAGAAGAATCATAGTCTCTGTGATGTGATTTAGTTACATTATATATGTAGTGTCGCTATGAGTGATAATCAGAGATTTTGAGTTGTAGCATTTGTAGAGACAGAGTTTTAGTTGTGTTTTGTTCATGATTGAAGAGAGTGAGGTACAAGACTTTCCTTGATATATATAGTGGCTGTGTTTTTGTGCTGTTGAATGAGACTAGGTTATCATGTCCGTATTGAAGGATGTTCCCAATGTCATTATTCATAGAAGCGGTGTTTATCTGTATGAGGTGTCTAGGTTGTCCATCAGAAACACACAACAGCTGTCTATATTATAGTTCTCTACCTTCTTCTCTCTCTAAATAAACAACATCTTGTACTAATTGAAATTTATACCTAACAGAGTGATCTTTTAACTTCCCGACCTTCCTTCTAATTGTAATTTGCTTCCTTAACTTTCTTGACTTCAACATTAAACTGCTAACCACTAACATACATACTTCTCATTCTCTGATGAGGGCAAAATCAATCCGTACCTCATACCCACCTAAAAAATATGTGACCAGTTGGCTGCCTCACTTCCTGAAGTTTGTGCTTGAAATGGTAAGCTCATTTGCATCAGAGAAATCCAGGATTTTTAATACCTCTTTATTACTTGTACCATGTTCAAAGTCTCTATATTTGCCAGTGTACCATCCTGGTGTTACCTTACGTGACCATTGAAATTGCCCACTATAAAGATGATATCAATGATATCAATTCTTGTGGTAGTTTGAGCTTGACCTTATTGAATTTGTCATTTTGCTTGTGTATTTATCCCACTTGTAGGACTCAATCAGAGATCGTGGATGTTTCAATGTTGTAGAGAATTTACTTGAAATACTTCTTTATTATGTTATCATAAATATGTACAGGGAATAAATGATATCAGTGATAATGTCACAAACATATTCACACAAGTCATGCACCTATCATACATGATAGACCTCTGTAGTATATGTGATATTTTCTCTCCCAATCTGAGCATCGTAAATAAATTTTACAACAAAATGATATTGAAGTAAGCAACAAAACTCCACTAGATGACAATGTGCTTACTAGAACATTCCAATATTTAACCCACAGTATTTGTGTAACTGTCACTAAGTATGAGAACATATATGGAACAACAGAAAATACAATTTTATTAAAATAAAACCTTGAAATATTGAATTGTGGGCTTTTTTTTTTAAGTATGTATTTTCATTTGTTTTGAACAATAGAAGCTAGACGTCTGGTGTACTTAACAAGGGAAGAGGTAGAAAGTAAGAGGGTTACCAATGTTTTGAGGCATGAGGTATTCAAGGCAGTGTGTGAGAGAAAATCTAGACATCATGGAGAAGTGTGTATAGAATGGTAATGACACACTTGCTCTTACAGACACCAAAAAGAAAAATGCATGGAGGTGCCATTACAAGAAGTTGTTGAGTGAGGAGAATGCATGGGAGAAAGAGGGTCTTACCCATGTAGATCCAACAGAGGGATCAGCCATCCAAGTTGACAGCAGTATGGTATCGAGTGCAATTATGTATATGAAGGCAGGAATGACTAGCATCGCAGTATCATTACAAGGGCAAAGGAGATGCACTAGAGAGAGGTAATTACAGAGGCATCAAACTACTGGGCCAGGTCATAAAGGTTACGGAAAGAGTTATAGCAAAATTAATTAAGAAGACAATTAGACTAGATGAGATACAGTCCGGTTTTATGCCAGGAAGAGGTACTATCGATGCCATCTTCCTTGTTGGACAACTGCGGAAGTACTTAGCTCAGAGTAAACCCCTATACCTACCATTTGTTGACCTGTAGTCGAGTATTTTTTTTTTTTTTCACAAAAAATGTATCTCTCACTTATATCTTACTGTCTCTTTCTCTCAGTTTGTAATCATATATATATATATACATATACATACATACACACATATGTATGTATAAATCTATATATCTCTGCTTCATCGAAATATAGCTATATATTCAATAAATAAATAAATAAGCAACAGAAAAGTAAAACAAGTTGGAAATAAAATATAAAATTAACAAAAAATATAGAAAGGTAAAAACTAATACTGGGTTAACATGCAGTATAGGGTCATAAACTAACGCATCAATGCGCATGCGCCGGAAGTGATTGATGAAATGAATCGGGTTAGAGTTAAGTCTGATTACACGCTTTTCTATTTACACGTTTGTAGTGACGTCACTTCCGTTTTTTTTCTTTCAATAGGTTATGACCCTATACTGCATGTTGAGCGTAAATTTACGTAACCCATCACTGCGCATGCGTTGGTTTTCGCCGGAAGGGATTGATAATACTGAAATGAATCGTCGTAAGCTATTCT
>JAOPJM010000001.1:13434471-13462389 GCA_027124095.1 Muusoctopus leioderma
GTGAGTGTATGTGTGTGTATGTGTTGGTGAGTGTATTGACTATTGAGCGGCCAATAAGTCAGTACGTCGAACAGAAATACATTGCGGTATTTAGTCATCCGATTTATTTTCTTTAGGTTGACTTGTCCATTCGATAAATATAGATCAATAAAATGAATACTAGGTAATAACCATATGTGTCGATATTCAAGTTTGTATATTCGGTTATATTTTTAATTTCTGTCAAGGATATGGTTTGGTCTTCTGGAATGGTAACAGAAATAATATGGCATTCACGCCTATTCCCCTTCAGAACTACAATATCATGTCGATTGTGTTCAAGTTTGTGGTCCGTTTGAATACTAAAGACCCAAATTATCTTGCGTTAGTCTCTGTCACCAAGGACATTTTCTGGTGCGCACTGGTACCACTTGTTAGACTCGTGATATCAATAATTTTTACACAGCGACCAGTGAAGGTACACAGCTTTTCGTGTCTTCTGGACATTCCTTTTGAGCTAGCATTTTGTAGGCGCTCATTATGTTGGAGACACTTTCTGCACTAATTCTGTAAATAATTTCTCACTTTCAACAATTTGTTATTCACCTTTAGTCACCGACTTAGTATTCAAAGTGTTTCAGCCTCCCTTTTTAGATTACTGCAGGAAAGCCAATTCCAAGACTTTTCAGTGATTACTGCAGGAAAGCCAATTCCAAGACTTTTCAATCATCATCATCATCATGATCATCATCATGATCATCATCATGATCATCATCATGATCATCATCATGATCATCATCATCGTCGTCGTCGTCATCATCGTCATCATCATCTTCATCCTCATCATCATCATCATCATCATCATCATCATCGTCGTCGTCATCGTCATCATCATCATCGTCATCGTCATCGTCATCATCATCATCGTCATCATCATCATCATCGTCATCGTCATCATCATCATCGTCATCATCATCATCATCATCATCATCATAAAAATAATAATATTTGTTTCTAATTTTATCGACCCTGGAAGTATGAAAGGCAAAGTTGACCTCAGCGGGATTTGAACTCAGAGCTCCAGAATGAACACTGCAAAGGGTTCTATCCGACGCGCTAACTACTCTGCCAATTATCATTATTATTAATGCCCCACACTTTTTTCTTTCTTTCTTTGTTGTCTCCTATGTATTTCGCATTTGTACTGTCCCCATCTCCTTGGGCCCTTGTGGCCAATAAAAGAAAGAATTATTATTATTGGCAGAGTCATTGGCGCATCGGACAGAATGCCTTGCAGTATTCGTTCTGACTCACTGCACTCTGAGTTCAGATCCCGCCGACGTCAACTTTGCCTTTCATCATTCCGGGGTCGACAAAGTACCAGTCAAGTACTGGGGTTGTTGGCCTTGTGCCTATGTTAGAAACAATTATTGTTGTTATTATTATTATTATGCGACGAATTGGCAGAGTTGTTAGCGTGTCGGACAGAATGCCTTACGGTATTCTTTCTGTCTCACTGTGCTCTCAGTTCAAATCCCGCCGAGGTCAACTTTGCCTTTCATCCTATTGGGGTCGATAAAATAAAGTACCAGTCAAGTACTGGGGTTGTTGGCTTTGTGCCTATGTTAGAAACAATTATTATTATAATTACTATTGTAGTTATTGTTGTTATTATTGTCTTTCATCCTTCCTGGGTCGATAAAATAGAGTACCAGTCAAATACTGGGGTTGTTGCCTATGTTAGAAACAATTATTGGTATTTTCCTGTTATCGACAGCCAATTTTGTTCTTACTAAAGGATTAGGTTAAGTTAGGATTAGATTAAGTTAGGGTTAGTAAAAAAAAATTGGCTGTCGATAACAGGAAAGTACCTATAAAAGTATATATATATAGGCATTCCTATACAATAGCGTCGGAAATTATCTACTTCGCCAAAAGCTGTAATTTTTTCGGATCTGTATGTTTTAGACATCGGAGATTACGATTCTGAAAAGAAAAAAAATAATAAAAAAGTTACAATGGACTTCTGGCTCTGGTCAGTACAACTTTTGACTAGTATGTGCCAGCTTGCTTTAGACCATGTGGTATAGCACCGGTAGTTGGAGGGGAAGTGACATCAGGTCAGTGGAAGCGAGGAGCGAAGGGGCCGCTTCTCATATGTAGCGTTGTGTTAACAGGTTGTGTTAGTTGGGGTCTCTGCGTATTCTAGTTTCTGGCCAGTCGGTAGAGTAAGTGTGTGTCTTTAAATTGCGCAACAAGTTGAAGTCGGCGAGAAAGGAACTCCTCCAAGCTCGAGTCCCGGAATTAAGGCAAGCGATTTGTCTTTTCCACCACAGACCATTTCGATTTTTGGAAGCATTTGAGACCTATCAACATCTCTCTGAGAGAGTTCATTCTCAAACCGGCTGACAAGGACAGTACTGTCGTGGTGTGGTGGTCTGATATACAGGGCCAAAGTGCTCTGAGAACTCAGCTTGAGGTAGAAAAGTGGGTTGCTATCGAACAAGCAGACCCACTGCAACCACCAACTCATATCTTCCTCTCTTCTTTCTCCCACAACCACCAATCTCATTGTATGTACACCATGAACCTCCACCATCTACTTCTTTCCAAAAATCCATAAGCCCAACAAACCCCAGTCCCATCATCTCTGCCTGCAACTGCCCTACCAAAATCATCTCTGAATACTTTGACCAACTCGTCACCACTGGTAGCAGCCTTCCCATCCCAGCTGCCTCTTCAACTCCTCCTTTCCAACTACTTTTTACCATGGATGTTAAGTCTCTCTATACTGTCATCCCTCGTGAAGGTGGTCTCCTAGCTCTTAAATTCTTTCTGGACTGTCGTACATTTAAACCCAGGACCACTACTATTCTCTGCCTCGTCAGACTGTCACCCTCAATTGCTTCTCTTTTTCGGGGGAATTCTACCATCAAATCACTGGAGTGACTATGGACACTAGGATGGGCCCTAACTACACCAATTTGTATAGTGGTTACCTTGAGGCCCATATTTTCAACTTGTTTACTGCCCCTCCCCCCACCCAGAGCTATATAGTCATTATATAGACAGCTGTATTGGTGTCAGCACTCTTACCTATGAGTAGATCACCTTCATCAACGCTTTCACCCCGACAAGTCCATCAACTTCGTAGACATCTCTGTTCCCATTGACCACTCCAACATCTCTACATCTTTTACAAAGCTGCTGATTCCCATATGTACACTTAAACATTATTGGTATATTGATTATAAATTTATAGTCAACAATTTGTCAACAGGAGTTTTGGTTAGATATTTATAAAAAAATAATAAAAAATACACCTGTCACTCACAATCGAATATGACTTGATATCAATGTGTGATACGCTTTGGCTAATGGTTTTAGGCACCCTTGACCCAGCAGAACATCTAGGATGTGACAGCTGGAGAGAGAGAGAGAGGGCTGCAGCAGCACATGGCTGGTAACTTTTTTTTATCAAACTTGAAAGGATGAAAGGTAAAGTTGGGATTTGAACTCAGAGTGCAGAGAGCCAAAACAAATATCGCAACACATTCTATCTGACACTCTAACAACTCTGCCAATTCACTGCCTTGGTTAGATATTAGACATGACAAATGAGTGTCTTCATAATTAACTACAGTTATATGTAAACATTCAATGGACAGCAATGGGATATATTTTCCTCTGCAAAATCTAGAAGCAAACTGAAAAATCAATGGTACAAATGAGAAAACCTTATTGCTGACCATAACAAGATACAGAATGTTCAGAACAAATGAAAACACATTTTAAAAAAACGAAAAAAAACAAAACACACATACAAATTAATATTTGAAGATTTGATTTTAATGAGATTGTATTTTCTATTGTTCCATATATGTTCTCATACTTAGTGACAGTTGCACAAATACTGTGGGTTAACTATTGGAATGTTCTAGCAGTTACATTGTCATCCAGTGGAGTTCTGTTATAGCTTACTAAAATATCATTTTGTAGCATAATTTGAATATTTGTTTATGATGCTCATATTGTACCACCATCCCTCACTAAACCTGGACAGCACACAACTAGAACCCCCAAGGTCACCACACATGTTAGGCCTCCTCATCACTAAGGATCATTCCTGGCAAATGTACATCCTCACATTGGTCAAAGACTAGCCATCTTTTTCAAAGCAAGAAAATACCTCATATCTCCCCAACAACTACTAATCCTCTACAAAGCTCAAGTGAGACCAACAATGCAGTACTGCTCCTACATCTGGGACGGTGCTACTGCTACAAACACATCATACACTGCATCCAAACAAAGGCCAACCAACTGATTACCATGAAGTTTCACACAAATACATTCTGACATCTGGCCTACAGACATGCTGCTTTTCTACTGCTAATACTGTGGACTTTGCTTCTTCACCAGCATATTATGCACCCTCCCCCTAGTCCTTCCTCTCTAGAACGTCGATCGTCTGGAATTCCCTTCCTGCAGCTGTCAACTTGCATTGTTCAAGAGAAACATTAACTGTGATGATCTCACCAGTCTCAGAGGGCCTCCTAAGGCTATGGACAGAACTCCTTCCTCCTGACAAATTAAAAAAAAAAAAAATACAGAGAAAACATATTATCCCATATATCATAGTTATGTGACTTGTGAGTACATTTTTCTGACCATATTATCACTGATATCATGTATTTCCTGGACAAATATATTTATGATAACACAATAATCAAGTATTTTAAATAAATATTTTACAACACTAAAACATCTAGGATCTCTGCTCAAGTCCCTGAAATAGGATTAATAGACACGCTACTTCGAGAACTGATATCATCTTCATAGTGGGCAATTTCAGTTAACACCAAGATGGTACACTGGTAAATATGGAGGCTTTGAACATGGTACAAGTAATAAAGAGGGATTAAAATTCCAGCATTTCTTTGATGCAAATGATCTTTCTAGTTGCAACACAAACTTCAGAAAGCTAGTCAGTCAATTGGTCACCTACCTCTCAGGAGAGTATGAGGTACAGATTGATTTTGTCCTCCTTATCAGAGAATGAGAGGAATTAATGTTAGTGGTTAGCAGTTTCAAGTTGAAGTCAAGAAAGTTTTGGAAGCAAATTATAATATGGAGAAGGACGGTCTGGAAGGAAAAAATCACTTTGTTAGGTATGATTTCCAATTAGTACAATACAAAGTTTATTTAGAGAGAGAGAGAAGAGGTGGGGTAGGGAACTATAATATAGAGGACAGTTTTGTGTTTCTGAAGGATAGCCTAGACACACCATACCAAACATACATTGCTTCCATGAATAATGACATTGAGAACATTATTTAATGGGGACATGATAACATAGTCTCATTCAACAGTACATAGACACAGCCACTATATATATGAAAAAAAGTCTTGTACCTCACTCTCTCCAATTATGAATAACACACAACTAAACCCATTAAAGTCACTACAAATGCTGGAGCTAATAATCTCTGATGGTCACTCAGAGCAAGCACAAACAACCATATTTCTAGTGAGATAACTGCAAGAAAAGTTTCAGTTAAGAACAAACCACTGTACTTTACATTTATCAATCTGGAGAATGCTTCTGTAACAGAGAGTACGAAATCCCAGTGACATCTGGGAAGTGGTTTTCTCATCATGTAGAAAGGAAATAGATAAGAGTTTGATACTGTGTACAAAGAAAGGTACATGAAAGATGTAGGAGTAATATGCCATGCTGGTACTTCAGATGCTCTTGATGTGCTGGAGTATTTAACAGTAGCGAACATAAGAAATGTGCAACCGGCCATGTACTCAGTGCATATAAAAGATGCAATGGAATCTCAGGTAGACTGTAGCATGGAATAATGTACAATAAAATACTGATGATGATGAGGTGGTGGTGGTGGACAGTTTTGTGGTAAAATCCATATAAACATTAATTTATTATAAAATATTTTAACACATATCACATAGCTATGGTTTCTCTCCTGTGTGGATGCGTTTATGTTTAGTTAAATTATCACTTCTAGAAAATGTTTCATCACAGATATCACATTGGTATGGTCTTTCTCCTGTGTGAATACGTTTGTGTCGAGAAAAATGACTATTTTGAGAGAATGTTTTACCACAGATATCACAGTGGTATGGTCTTACTCCTGTGTGAATACGTAGGTGGCGCGACAAATTAGCACTTCCAGAACATGTTTTACCACAGATATCACAGTCATATGGACTTTCTTCTGTATGAATACGTTTGTGGCGAGTCAACTCAAAACTTCCAGAATATGTTTTACCACAGATATCACAGTAGTATGGTCTTTTACCTGTGTGAATACGTTTGTGGGAAGCTAAAGAACTAGAAATTGAGAATGCTTTACCACAGACATCACAATGGTATGGTTTCTCTCCTGTGTGAATACGCTTGTGAGTCACTAAATTACTAGTCACAGAGAATGCTTTACCACAAACATCGCAGTGGTATGGTTTTTCTCTTGTGTGAGTACGTTTGTGGGCAACTAAGTGACCATTTTCAGAGAATGCTTTACCACAGTCATCACAATGGTATGGTTTTTCGCCTGTGTGAATACGTAGGTGTCGAGAGAAACTATCCTTTTGAGAAAATTTTTTACCACATATATCACAGTGGTATGGTTTTTTTCCTGTGTGAATATGCTTGTGTCGAGAGAAATTACTACTTTGAGTGAAATTTTTACCACAGATATGACAGTGGTATGGTTTCTCCCCAGAGTGAATACAGTCATGGGAAACTAAAGTACTACTATCTGAGAATGTTTTACCACAGATATCACAGTGGTGTATTTTTTCTTCTGTATGAATACATTTATGGCAAGATAATAAATTGATTGTAGCGAATAACTTCCCACATATATCACAAGGGTGTGGTTTCTCTTCTGTATTTTCTTGTGTCTGATTAGATGAATCAATATTTTCAGGCTCTGCTTTCTCATCCATATCTTTTTCTTGTAATCTTTATTTTCTCTGTATGATGGTCTGATGATGTCTACACTCTTAAGAACAAACTTCAAATGGATTCATTAGGATAGAATCTCATAATTAATAACTAGCAATTTAAAGATTATTAAACTAGCAGCAATTAATAAGATATATCCAGATATCAAAGTCCTTACACATGATAGAGTTAAAACTTCATGGTAAATCTTCTGAGTTTAATCTGTACAGAAAATCGTTCAGTAAACATTTGTATAGGAATTTTTGTGAACATTTTTCACATTCATTCAACCAAGAGTTGTCTGACATCAGCTTGATGAAGTTAATTTTAGTCTTCAAAAGTGGGTAAATGTGTTGATAATCTTCTGTGAAATATTTTTATTTCAATGTCATCTGATAACCTGTAATAAAAGACAACATAAAATATAAGGGACAATGAAGTGATAACATGAAGATTATTGGAAAAAAGATATTAGATCACATTTATTGAAAGTTAGAATAGCCAGGAAGAAGCAAAACATATTCACAGAGAAAAGACACTTTGGTATACAGATGCAGTGAAAATGGATGACAAGGATTCGTAGGTGTGGATCTTGGAATGAAAGCTGTCAGAGTAGACTACTGGTCACTATACCAAGGTTTGCATAACATTACTAAAACTTCCTAAAACTAATATGTCTTCCACCTGATCAAGCAAGCAAAAATACATATCTGCACCATAATAGATGCAAGTGGATTATTTCACTTGTTCAAATGTTGATTGTCTGTCTTCTCAGATATATCCCAATCAATTCTAGGATATAAAACATCTTCGTTTAATAACAACTCAATAATCAGTTACTGATATTAAGATGATTGTCAACTTCATTGTAATTTTCAAAATTGACAACATCAATTACCTCTTCTCATTAACTTCTGAACATCTCTGAAACATTCAAAAACAATTATACACATGTTATTGCTGGATTTTCTTTAAAAAATGGTAACTTACATTGATGACCAACAAAAGAGCACATACACTTTAAATATCAGGATTTCATCTACAAAAATATCATCACTTGTTATCATTATTATCAACTGACACTGATAGATAATAACCAAGGTTCAGCAGAAATACAACATCTACAGTCTTCATTCACAGATAACCATATGGAAGGTGCTGGAACTAAATGGAATTCATATAACATCTCACACTGTTTAAATTTAGACTCTCTTTTACAACTGTACAACTTATAAAATGGGGATTTACTTACAAAAATTAAAACCCGAAGTGACATTAGATCAATTCTGAATTATAATTTTCTTTTTTTGATTAAAAGCTATATTTTGATTAAAAGCTATATTTAGCTTTAATTGAATGGTAAACTTTTTAAAGTTTACCATTCAATTAAAGCTAAATATAATATTTTATAAAATAAAAAATAGTTATTGAAAGAAAGTTATTTTATAGTAAAAGAGAGTCACAATCATGTATCTTTACCACATTTCTATAAAGATAAAAATTGTATTGCTAAACCTTTAGCTAAGTGCAGGTACACTTAGTGTAGTAAGCCAAAAGAATTTTTAAACAATTGAAATTTAGCCCGTAATGAAAAGAAAAGTCATTTGCATTAATGACAATGTTTTCAAGGAGAAGGGAGAGAACTCCGAAATTTAAACCGATTAAAAATTAGATGGTGATATACAATGGCGAATGAGTCTGATTTTTGTTAGTTACAGTGACTACTGTGGATATGCTCGAATTTATTAGACCTACTCATTCTTTAAATGAATAATTGAATTTCCCATTCCAAATTCCTGTTAAAATTGTCGTCTGCTAACCTTGATTTGGTTCTGCATATTTGTTACTAACTTACGTTGAATGAAAACATGGTATATTTTCTATTATTTACTTATTGCCAGATAATTCTATGAAGAAACACTTCAGTTTGCCTTTGGAGAAGTCAGAGTAATAAATTGGTGAGTTAAATATATAATGTGGATACTCAAGTACAGTACTTTTTATTTCTAAAGAAATCATTCAGTAAAACTTTAAACATATACAGATTCAAACTAAGCTAAATATATGTACATATTACAGCTGGCTTGAAGAGAGTTACATCAGTGTTGACATTGTCATTGTTATCAGGTTGGATTTAGACTTTTGGTGATAGATTAGTAACAATATTCCCTAGAGATGAAGTTGCACTAACAGATACAGCCTTTCTAGAGACTTCTTCCAGTGTTGTTTGCCCCATGAACATAGGTTTCTGTCTAAATAGCTTTTATTTAATTAAATAAACTACAATAATCTTTATCTCACACATACATTTTTATAGCTCAATGCCAACAATGAATTAATCACATATTCTCACCATGTCATCTATGGTGGTTATCTTTCACTTATGTTCACAATAACATCATCACTCAACTGAAAGATGGGAAACTGCCTGAAAGGGTAGGCTGAAATGAAGTAGAAGCAGAGCTACAATACCCTGGCTCAACCCTATAATGACAGGCCTACCGTAACAGGAAACCTTAATGCCTTGCATTGAAAGTGCAAACTAAGCAAGAGCTGCCAACCAACCACCAACCCAGGATTTCAAGTACAGATAGAACATAACAGCAGTGAGGTACACGAGCCTACTACAAGCGATTGTGTGATGATGGCGGTGGCAAGTACTTCTCTGTTTCCAAAAGATTGGCCGAGCACATTGCCAGCGCCATCAATATGAGATGGTCGATGGCATAGGTTGAACGTCATCAACAACTACTTATGTGCACACTGCTACAGGGAGTAGTTAGTCATCTGGCAATATTGATGGCTCAGACTCTTTCCATCGCTTCTTTGTATCGGTGGACACTGTTGGTGTTATTGTTGTCTTTTTGTGATAACTTTGTGGCAGCATACTGGTTTGTTTTTTTTTGTAAAATAACGAATTGGTCAAGTGAACAAAAGACCTTGATCGGTGTGACGATGATGTTGGTTGTTGCGGCAATGGCAGCATCCCCAAAGAGAGTGAAAGGCAACAGCAACATGAAGACAACATAATGCAACAACAATAATGTTAACCTATAATGATCCTTCTGCATGTTCACCTACAGAAACCTTGTTACGACTTTTATTTCATCAAAACAATCAGATTCAGTTGTCTTCTTCAGGCCATCAGAGATTGCACCGAGGGCAACGAACCGGCCAATAAAGAATCAATCAATACAGAACACTGTTGCATGGCCTGCGAACTCATTGGCCGAATGCAAAGACCTCACCAGACCGGGTGATTGGTAGTAGCAATAAGCTAATGAGGGAGCATCTATGTGATCACCCAACCTGCTAGGAATAGTAACCAAATTCTCTCGAATAACACATTACCGTCTTTAAAAAATGAAGGACACATTAGCCAATGTAGTCCTAGATATACAAGACAAGTTTGTCATGGCTGAAATGCCTTTGATCATAGGTCTGCTCAATCAGGGCATGATCTATGGCTAAACAATAACAACATACCATTATCACTTTTATCCTCTTGTTTATCTTTTACTGAGTAAATCACTAATTTCTTTCAATATGTCTAAATCAAACACTTCATTGGGATTTACGTTGTTTAAAATTCTATCAAGTTACAATGGCTTTAAAAGAAATCTTTTAAAAATGTTATTGTTGAAATAATTTTTTTTTAAACGGTTCTGTTAAAGCTGTGCCACTGATTATTGATAATCCATCTGGATATGTAAGATTTAACAGTCGAATACACAAACACTTCTAATCACTTGATCCCACGGAAGTGTAGTGACGTACGAGTATATTTCTTAGACATAAATACTGATGAATGTTTATAAAAAATTAAAAAAAGGTGCTAGTAGAGTTTCACTTTACGCACCATACCTAACGGTTTCATTTTTTTACCTGAGAAATTTCGCTTTTTACACTTTCGTTTTAACAAAAGCCTTACAGGCAAGTTTACGCTCGTAAAATACAAGAGGGAGAAAGAGAGAATGGAATGATGAAGAGTGTCTGCTAAGAGTTATTAGGAACACACACACACACACACATGTATGTATGTGTGCGTGTGTATATATATATATCCTCCCTGACACGTACTTGTTCTATCATTCGCAATGTATCAGCCAATATATGAATTCGCCACATATACATAGTACTCGATTCCTCGAATCTTTGAGTTGCTCTAGTTTATATCTAATTGACAAGGAACTCTCAGCAGACACTCTTAATCATTCAGCTCTCTCTTTCCCCCCTCTTGTATTTTAGGAACCTTAGTTTATTTTATGAACATAATCTACATTACCAAGTTTATGCACGAACAAGACATATACCACAGTTTATGTAGTTTGGTGACGAAGCATTTTACAATTTTTGGAGTTAGGATAAAGATCACTGGCAACTATGTGACACTAAACCTGTTTTATTTTATAAATTTCACAGCTTTTTTAGTTGCTTTGATCTCTAACTTTTTTTAATGTTGCAAGTTTTTCACGTGTAGCTTTTGTAGGTAGACATAAAGCGAAAGTGTGAAATGCGAAATTGTTAGGTAAAATGCGAAAAGCGAAACTGGACTAGCGTAGAAAAATAAAGTGTGGACAATGAAAAACAACATCGTTGGGGAGAGGGGACACGGAATATATATACATGAAGAAAATAAATAATAAAGAATGGGGTTGGAAGAGTAAGAAAAAATAAAATCGAATACATTTTAGAAAACGAGATTAACAACAGTTTAAATCGAGAATGAAGAAAAAACAGGATCTGGTAGAGAGCAGGAATGGTGTAGATGAAGTAGAAATGTAAATATAAAAGATACATTTTCCATAAAAGAAATATCTAAAATATATCTGGTACTTACATAACAATGTAGCTATAAGATGAACTAATGAGATGTACTGAAGGAGTCAGGCTTGAAAGTGATGAGGACATTGATAGATTCACTAAAACTTTCAACCACTTCTTACAGGTTATCGCTATTTTTTTCTGGTTATTGAACAATTTCTTAAGTTAACTACAGCAGTTAATTAGTTATTACTAAGACAGTGTAAATAAATATTTAAAAAATAATAATATATCTACAATGTTTATAGATTTAGTAAATGAGTAACGATGACATAAAGAAAGTGTTATTGTTCGTAACGGAAGAACTCACCTCTAATCAATAAAGAGTGCTATACTTACTTATTAACGTGTGGAAGTATTAAGAAAGTGATGGGCCACAACGTAAAAGAGGAAACAAAACACAGGGTAACAACAACAATCCAGAATGGTTAAGAGCAACAGCAAAAATAATAAAACAAATTGAGTAAGTAAAGAGATATATATAGAAAAGAAAAAACTTAGAATGCCTTGCACTTGTAAGAAATTTAGTTGTCGTGTTTGTATACAAGTGAGTCTGAAAGTAATGTGTGCTAGAAATAGCAGCCAAACAATTTCCTAACAACAGAAGGCGTCATTCATTTAATATTTTAATTAATTCACAAATCAAAGAAAGTTGTTCTTACATTAATATGAGTAATCATTAAATTGAAACACAAATTAGATAACATAATCAAAATTTATTACAGAAAATAACAATAAAGAAAATAGAAATATTGAAGGAATAAATAAAGAGAAAAAAAAGAAAAGACATGCAAGCTTCCCCAAGTTCACACTACAACAGAGAATGCTGGTGTTACCCTCAAAAGGTTGTTGAGGCAATCCAAAACACGGTATTACCGCGTGTGATAGCGAGGCAGAGGCACTGGAACAGCCAAGCACCCTCATGAGCATCACTAAGACGGGCCGCCAACGATGACAAGAACTTTGCTGTCAGTGGTTTGGCCCCCTCGAATGTCACGGGCTGAAAAATGTAATTCGGCAACAAATTACGGTATTTCAGCCATTTATTAGGCTGCAGCATTTAGGATGTGTGATGGAGCGAAAGAGTCACTGACAATGGCGCCCCATATAAGGCAGTTATCTCTACTCCAGGGCATCGACCCTGGACAATCCAACTGGCTAAGGCCCATTTTATAATTAACTTCAACATGGTGAGGCGAGCAAAGCTACCTGCATTCAGGCGGCATGACAAGCCATGAAAACCACAAGAGTGAAGGGGCTTACCACATCGACACTTCAGTCCCTCCCACTGACATCGGCTTCGACTCTGAGAGTGATAGAGATGTGGAGCCCATCCGAACTAAGTAAACCACCAATGTTTACCACAGGTAAAGAATCGACTCAATCCCCAGAAAATTTGGCGCCCACAGAAAGTACATTGGTCCTAACATTTTCATTTAGAACCCATTACAGTTCAGTGGTGTAGATAAACTAATACGAAAGTCTTACTGGGTTTCGCAGTGAGAAATATCTATTACAGCATCTGTAATAGATCTGAAATATCTGTACTAGCATTTTGTATATAAACAGCTTGTGAAAATAGCCATGATTAGATTAACAGAAGGTAGTGTCAAAGGTTTAAAGTTTATAGAAAGAAATACATTTAGTTAATATCATGGCGTGTAGCGTTGTAACGTGTATATTTAACTAAAACGTCTGTGTGTTTAAGCTAGTAAGAAGAAACAACAGAGAGGGTGAGAGAGAAGTGGCTTGCAAGCAGGCCGATGTTCCCTCTGTCAATTTTATGTAGCACTCTTTTACTTATAGTGACAGCAATTCTTTGTTAATTTTACCGCCAACAAACCTAGCTGTTTTCTGGCTGGCTAATTTAGGTGCACTTTTGCCAAACACTTTGGAGAAGACGAGATGGCATACTATTAATATATATTTTTAATAAAAAGGAAGAAGCGAAGGAGAGGATGAGCATTATCCACTACACACTCATTCTATGTGCTCACTAGAAATAGTGAAGCGGGCAATGACAAAATCAAATCAATATACAGTTTGTTGTTTAGCCACAGGTTGGGTCAGACCTATGATTAAAGACTTTCTAGCCATATTTATGCCATCTTATTTCCAGGCATAGTGTATCTAGGACTATATTGTCCAATGTTTCCTCTTTTTTTTAAAGACAGTAGGATGTGATTTGAGGGAGATTTATAGTAGTTTGAGTGACCATGTAGATCTCTTTTTCACAAAGATCATATAATCTTCAACACTTCACTTTCTCTACATAGACATTTCTCATTTATGACAATGTGCTTTTCTTCTGTATGCTGACCTCGAACTCCACTAACACGGTATAAAATAAGAAAAATTCATCATTGCACAATTTGCGTATCCTCTGTCCTGGCTGTGTCTTGCTCTAATGATTATTCTAACCGACCATGCATGCTACCATATGTCTATTACAGATTGAAAGTACATTATGATTACCTCAGAAAACTAGTATTATGACTAATGAATACTTTTATCACTTGAGTCTTAGATGTGAGAAATTATACTTGATTATCATTTAAAAAATGTTAAAAAACAAATATTAGAGAACTTACTGAAAACTGTTTACTGTATGGAAAATTGATATTCACCATGCGCTTATAACAACAACTAACAGTTTGAATCAGATATGAATAGCAACACCCTTGTTAGAATTCATATTTCAGTAAAAAGGTATTCACTTTAATCAATAGCTTATGTGTAGATTACAAGCATATTTAGAAATATTAATCAGAAGTGTCATCTAAAGACATCCGTAGATAAATTATCTACTTTTTCTTTCAATACAATAGCTGGTTCAATTTTAACTATACATAACAACTTTAACACAAACAGAACAACTATGTTTATGCCATAATTCTGTGAAAGAAAAGTGCAAAAATCTTAGTTCAGAAGTTTTTGTACTTTTTTCAGTTTTTTCTGTCAAGTCATTTCCGTCTAATTCAAATGTGTTTGAAAGCCCTTTTTGTTCGTAACTCTTTTCTGGTTTGCTAAGTCTGCATTGTTTTTATTTAGCCAATATAAGGTGGCAGGTCTCGGGTCAAAATTGGCTAACAGTGGCATATTCATTTTTATGTACAAATGATTTGCAATTGTAGAATTTTGTAGAAGAGTTCTGCCAGGTGATTTTAACAAATTGTATAAGGATATCAGACATTCAGTCAGCAGAATGTGCCCCCAACACATTAAAATTTTCCAACTTGAATTTCGGGGCCCCTACAATCGTGGGGCACCCCGGCAACTGTCCAGTGTGCCCATGCGATTAGACGGCTCTGTATGGCATGTTCAGCTAGTCAACAAACCAATGCATATAAAAAATGCAATGCGATCTCAGATGGACTGATAGTCTGGAATAATGGACATTAAAACATTGATGATGATGGTGAGAACAGTGGTGTGATAAAATCCATATAAACAAATTAATTTATTATAAAATATATTTTTATTTGTAGAAAATATTTTACCAGATATCACATAACTATAGTTCCTCTCTTTCGTAGATACATTTGTGTTGAGTTAAATTATCACTTCTAGAAAATGTTTCATCACAGATATCACAGTGGTATGGTTTCTCTCCTGTGTGAATATGTATGTGGTGTGACAAATTAGCATTTCCATAATATGCTTTACCACATATCACAGTGGTATAATCTTTTCCCCTGTATGAATACATTTGTGGTCAAGTAAATGACCCTTCCCTGAGAATGCTTTATCATAGACATCACAATGGAATGGTTTTTCTCCTGTGTGAATATGATTGTGGCTAACTAAATGACTATTCAGAGAATACTTTACCAGTCATCACAATGGTATGGTTTCTCTCCTGTGTGAATACACTTATGTCGAGAGAGCTGATCACTTTCAGGAAATTTTTTGCCACGGACATCAGTGGTATGGTCTTTCTCCTGAGTGAATACGTGTGTATGTCTAGAGAAATGAGCAATTTGAGAGAATGTTTTATCATATATCACAGTGGTATGGATTCTCGCCTGTGTGAATATGTTTGTGGGTAGACAAATTGGAACTTCTAGAATATGATTTTCCAGACATCACAGCGATATGGTTTTTCTCCTGTGTGAATACGTTTGTGGGTCACTAAATTACTAAATACAGAGAATATTTTACCACAGATATCACAATAGTATGGTTTTTCTCCAGTGTGAATACGTTTGTCAAGAGAAATGACTACCTCGAGAGAATTTTTTACTAGAGATATCACACTGGTGTAGTTTTTTGCCTCTGTGAATGCATTTATGGCAATATAACAAATTCCTTGTAGTGAATAACTTCCCAGATATATCACAAGGGTGTAATTTCGTTTCTGTATTTTCCTGTGTCTGATTAGATGAATCAATAGTTTCAGGCCCTACTTTCTTATACATAACATTCTGTTTTAATGTATGTTTTCTTTGTATGATGGTCTTTCTTAAATTCTGATCATGTCTTGTCTCTTAAAAAATAAATTCAAGTGGATTTATTATGACAGAACTTTTTAATTAATAACCAGCAACTAAAAGATTATGAAACTAGTTTCAATTAACAAAATATATTCAGATATCAAAGTCTTCACACAGAAGACAGTTAAAACCTCATGGTAAATTTTCCAAGTTAAATATGTACAAAAAATCTTCCAGAAAACATTTTTGAAAATATTCTCAGTTCCAGGGAAATATTTCACATCCATTCAACCAAGACCTGTAAAAACAGGCTAATCATCAGCTTGAAGTTATTTTAATGTTAAAAAGTTGATAATTTTCAGTGAAATATTTTAATCTAAATATCATCTGATAACCTGTAATAAAAGACAACATAAGACATAAGGGACAATTATTGGAAAGAAGATATTTGACAATAAGATTTGAAAGTTACAATAGCCAGAAGGAATCTGAATATATTTACAGATAAAAGATACTCTAATATAGAGATGTGGTGTAAATGGATGATAAGGACTATGGGTGTGGATCTTAGAATGAAGACCTTCAAAGAAGGTCATTGTATCGAGCTCTGCAGAACATTACTAGAACATCCTACAATTATTATATCTTCCACCTCATCTGGGCAAACAAAAATATATATCTACACGAGAAAAGATGCAAAGTAGATTACTTCACTTGGTTCAAACTTTCATTGTCTGTCTTTTCAGAGATATTCCAAGAAATAAATCCTCTTTGTCTTATAGTGGACATGTATAAAAAGTAAATAAATAGGCGCAGGCATGGCTGTGTGGTTAAGGAGCTCGCTTCGCAACTACGTGGTTTCGGGTTCAGTCCCACTGCGCGGCACCTTGGGCAAGTGTCTTCTACTATAGGCTCGGGCCAACCAATGCCGTGTGAGTGAATTTGGTGAATTCGCTTTTTACGTCCGTTTTTCCATGCTAGCATGGGTTGGACGGAGATCTCTTGAGGCAGAATTTTTACATATATGTGTGTGTTTTTGTTTGTCTCCGTATCTGTTTGTTTACCTCCCGTAACATAGCGGTTCGGCAATAGAGACCGATAGAATAAGTACTGGGGCTGATCTGATTGACCTCCAAGGCGGTGCCCTAGCATGGCCGCAGTCAAATGACTGAAACAAGTAAAAGAGTAAATAAAAGGATCCTCTGTTGGTTGCAACAATGAGTATTCTAGTTGTTTAATCAACTGATCTACCTACTTATTATAGTAGCATGTAAGTGGCAGAGCATTCCAGACACATGTACTGTGAACATATTTCTCAGCCAGAATCAGTGTGACAAAGCTGGCTCTTTGAATTACAGGTATAGTCCATCCAACAGTTTTTCACACAGTTTCCGTCTACCCAATTTCACTCACAAAGTGATAAGCGGGCAGGTTGAGCCATGATTTTGAACATATCTATCTTTCTACATCTCCCACCTAATATGCTCCTGTCAAGTTCCCCACTATCTTTAGCACCCTCTGATATCTCACCCCTTGTCCTACCCACTCTGCCAGTGTTGCAGAGGATGGCATCTGTTCAGCCCACCCCCATCTTCACCCACTATCATTGACAGTTCTCCCCACATTCCATCGCACCTCCCTCTGCCTTTCCTCCATCACGATGTATAGGTAGACATTGGACCTGTTCATACCCACCTTCCACCCTCTACTTATCCTACCCATGTGTCTCTTTATGGACATTTGATGTCCTCACCTACCATCATCCACTTCTGCTTTCTGCCATTACAATATTCTCTCCAACCCCTTACCAACACTCAATATGTAGTTTCCACTATCCTCTCCATATACAACCACTACTTCTCCCATCACACTCATACTCTCCTGCCCTCCCCATCACACCCATACTCTTTTCCCCCTACCTGTACTCTTGCTCCTTCCCTCCTGCTCTCTCACACATCACTCACCTTCTACCCACATCCTCAGTCCTCTCCCACTATCATCCAACCCCAGCTTCCCCCATATTCATACTCTTTCCCTCTCATACATAACTTATCTTCTATTCACACTCTCAGTTCACGTTTGCCCTCATAGAACGGAGACTATGTAGAGTAGAGAGAACTCTTTAGCCTGCAAGAGACAAGGTACCCTCTCTAGTGCTGGTGCCTTGATAAAATGCACCCAGTGCACTCTGTAAAGTGTTTGGCAATCGGAGATAATATAAGGTGGAGATGGCGCTTTAGTCATGTCTAGGACATGACAACCTCTCTAGTGTTGGTGCCATGATAAAATGTACTCAGTACACTCTGTAAAAAGTTTAGTGAAAGGAAGGGCATCCAGCCGTAGAAACCACACCAAATGAAACATACAAGTGAGGCGTGGTTCCCAACCTGTCTAGGAGAGTAGTGACTCAAATTTGAATCAATGCGGGCCGAAATCGCCCGTCCAACCCATGCCAGTAAGGAAAACAGACGTAAAATGATGATATATATATACATATATATATAGGTAACTTAACTAAACACAATCATACAGGAGAGAAGCCATATCACTGTGATACAGAAACTGTAGAAGCCTGTCATTATAATATATATATACACATATGTATGTGTGTGCTTATCGATCGGGTGGTGAGTTTGTTTACTTCTCCAAATAACAAAATGCCCAGCAGTTTGGTTGTATGATTCCCATACTTAATCAGTATGGTTGGTGACAGGAAGGGCATCCGACCGTAAAATGCTGCCTCAGGAAATCTCTGTCAATCCATGCTAGCATGGAAATACGGACATAAAACGATGATGATGATGAATACATAGGGTAGAAAGGATTCTTTGTCCTGCAGGAGAGTCCTTCTACTACCATCCAATCAATGCTTCCCCCCGTACATCACTCACCCTGTTTCACAGGTTACGTTTGCCCTCAAAGAATGGAGACTATGTAGAGAGGACTCTTTAGCTTGGAGGAAACCAAGGCATCCTCTCTAGTGTCGGTGCCATGATAAAATGCACCCAGTACACTCGGTAAAGTGGTTGGTAATAGGAAGGGTATCCAGCCGTAGAAACCAAGCCAAATGAAACGTATGAGTGAGACATGGGCCGCTGAACCATCTAAGAGAGTGGTGATTCCAATCAGGAATCAACTTGGGCCAAAATCACTCGTCCAACTCATGCCAGCATGGAAAGCGGACATAAAACATTTTCGAAAATGTATCTCTGCAAAATTTCATTTAAAATATGTATTATTAAGAAAGTTATAAGGAAACAAAGATGAGGGTTGGGGGGGACTGAACTGTAGTTGTGCCAATTTCATTATTTTACCTCATGATTCAGCCTCAATGCAGTTGCTCAATTTGCTAGAATTTGTAGCAAAATCTCCCTGTAATCATACCCTCCTATCTTAAATAACAAAAACATCCTAAACGATCTGATATAACGACACCTCACATCTTAACAACAACACAAAAAAGAATTCTTAATTGTTGCATTAAAAAAAATAGCACTGTGACAAACAAACTACATGAACAACAAAAACATGAAGTGTGTGGTGTTGTCAAGTGCAACAGGAAGTATGGAAGAGGTAAATAAATTTAAAGATGGTGACCAACAGTGAATAAGCCTGAGTTGTGTGATTTGTTGAGAAGTGCCGATTAGAGCTGCATTCAAAATGGGCCATAAAACTTAGATTTTTATGAAAATGTATTAAAATTTAAATTTTTAAGAATTTACTATTCATGTTAGTCCGAATAAAAATGTTGCTGTAATTTCGGTTACATAGTTATACCTTATGTTGCTCCATTATCGTATAGATGTTATGAAATATATGCATTTATAGAATTAATTTTTCAAATATCACCATTATTATTGTGATGTAAAGCATACTACAGTAAAAATTATGTGAATGTAATCATAATAATTTATATATTACTTTGATGTATATCAATGGTCAATCTCTAGTAATCACTGGAACTGTGTTTCCTGATCCTGCATTGAACATCTTGCCTATATACTTAATACGTAAGTCAGCAAGAAGACCGTAATCACCAATATCTTGATAGCAATTGGTACAAAGTAATCGTATGAGAAGTGAGACAATTGATTATATCTCATTTTGCTTATAAAACTGATTTTCTCAATACAAAAGAAATTGTCTTCAGGTGAAGGTCAATTTGAAAATGATGTACACTTAAGCATTATTGGTGTATTGTTTATAAATTTTATAGTTTCTGGGCATGTCAACATAAGTTTTGGTTAGATGCGAAATGAGAATTTCTCCATAATATTAACAACAGCTTTATGTAGATTCAATGGTCACTAATGAGATATTTTCATCAATAAAATCTAGAAGGAAGCTGAAATACCAAAATATTCTCTCTGCCACTATTTTAATGAGAAAACCTTACTGCTCACTATAACATCTATAGATAGAGAATGATTAGAGCAAATGAAAACACACACTTAATAAAAAAAAACACCACAAATTAATATTTCAAGGTTTTACTTTAATAACATTGTATTTTCTATGGTTCTATACATTTTCTCATGCTTAGTGATAGTTACAGAAATACTGTGGGTTAAATATTGGAATGTTTTAGCAGGTAAATTGTCATCCAGTGGAGTTATGTTGTAGTTTAGTTAAATATCATTTTGTGGTATAATTTGGATATCTGTTTATGATGCTCACATGTGGAGAGAAAATATATATATCACAGATGAATAATCAAGTATCATAGGTGTATGATTTGTGTGGATATTTTTGTTATAATATTACCACTGATATCATTTATTCCCTGTACAAATCTATAATCATCTTCATTGTGGGTAATTTCAATGGCGATGTCAGATAATACCAGGATGGTACACTAGTGAATATGGAGGTTTTAAACATGGTACAAGAAATAAAGAGAAATCAAAATTTTGGCATTTCTCTGATGCAAATAATCTTAACCACTCACAACACAAACTTCAGAATGCTACTTAGCCAACTGGTCATGTGGGTATGAGTTACAGATTGATTTTGACCTCACCAGAGAATGAAAGGAATGTTATGATAGTGGTTAGTAGTTTCAAGTTGAAATCAAGAAAGATTTGGAAGCAAATTACAGTTGAGTGTAATTTCCAATTAGTAAAAAATTATCTCTATTTAGATATAGTGAAAGGAAGTAGAGAATGATAATATAAAGGGTAGTTGGGAGTTCCTAAAGGATAACCTAGACACCTCATACCAAACATACACTGCTTCCAAGAACATAACCTAATCTCATTCAACAGCACAAAAACACAATCACTATGCATACCAAGGAAACAAACTTGTACCTCACCCTCTCTAGTCATGAACAACAAACAAAGCCCTTAAAGTTGCTACAAATGCTAGGCCTCACAATCTCTGATGATCACTCATGGCACTCCACACACACACACACACATATATAACATCAATAAATCACATCACAAATAGTAGGATTCCTCTTTTGGGTATGGAAATATTTCAGCCCTTGGCAGTTGCTGAACCTCTACAAACCTTACAATGTAGTGCTGCTGCTGCACACACAAACATCATAGACCACATCTAAAAGAAGTTTCAGTTAAGAACAAACCATTCTACTCTACATTTGTCAATCTGGAGAATGCTTTTGACAGGGTTCCACTGTGTAGTCTGGTGTGTATGCTAATGAAACTAGGTACAGATAATTGGCTTGTGGGAGACAAGTAAGGTTAAGGTAGGAAGCAAATTAAAAATGCAGTTATGTGTCAACCAAGGTTCTTTTCCATTCAAAATAGTTCTTCAGTTTGTAACAGAGGAGTTGAATACTGTTGCTGATGAGATGGTTGTAATAGTATTATGTCAAAAGAACTGCAGAAAAAATTCTAACTTGAAAGAATAGTCAAATATATAAAAATCAACAGGCCAAAAATCAAACTGCTAGTAGATACAGGAAGTATGAAATCCTAGTGCCATCTGGAAAGTGGCTTGCTCAACGTATAGGAAGGAAGTAGGTAGGAGTTCAATACTGTGTACAAACAAAAGTACATTTCAGATGCTCTAAATGAACAGCAGAAATTAAAAATTCAACTGGCTAAGTGCTCAATGCATATTAAAGATGAAATGGGATCTCAGATAGACTACTAGTTTGGAATAATGGACATTATTATAAAATATATTGTTATTTTCAGAAAATATTTTACCACAGATATCACTTAGTTATGGTTTCTCTCATGTGTGGATACTTGTGTTTAGTTAAATTATCCCTTCTAGAAAATGTTTCACTATAGATATCACAGTGGTATGGCCTTTCTCCTGAGTGAATAAATTTGTGTCAAGAGAAATGACCACTTTTAGAGAATGTTTTATCAAATATCACAGTGGCATGGTCTTTATCCTGTGTGAATAAGTATGTGGCGAGATAAATTAACCTTTGTAGAAAATGTTTCATTACAGATATCACAGTTGTATGGTCTATCTTCTGTATGGATATGTTTGTGGTAAGATATATCAGCACTTCCGGAATATGATTTACCACAGATAACACAGTGGTATCGTTTGTCTCTGGTGTGAATACGCTTGTGGGAAACTAAATTATGAGTCTCAGAGAATGTTTTACTACAGACATCACAACTGTATGGTCTTTCTCTTGTGTGAATACGTTTGTGGGAAAACAAATCAGAAGATCTTGAAAATTTTTTATCACACATATCACAATGGTATGGTTTCTCTCCAGTGTGAACACGTTTGTGCTGAGTTAAATTATCACTTCTAGAAAATGTTTCACTACAGATATCACAGTGGTATGGTGTTTCTCCGGTGTGAATACGTTTGTGTCGAGAGAAATGACTACTTTGAGAGAATGTTTTATCACAGATATCACACTGGTATGGTCTTTCTCCAGTGTGAATACGTATGTGGCAAGACAAATGACGCTTTGTAGAAAATGTTTCATCACAGATATTACATTGATATGGTCTTTCTCCTGTGTGAATAAGTTTGTGGTTAGTCAAATCAGTACTCCCTGAATAGGATTTCCCACAAACATCGCAACAGTATGGTTTCTCCCCTGTGTGAATACGTCTGTGGGTAGTTAAATTATCCTTTCGAGAGAAACTTTTACTGCAAATATCACATTGGTATGGTTTTTCTCCTGTGTGAATACGTTTGTGGGAATTTAAACTGCCACTTTGAGAGAATGTTTTATCACAGATATCACACTGGTGTAGTTTTTTTCTTGTATGAATACATTTATGGGAAGATAATAAACTGCTTGTAGTGAACAACTTCCCACATATATTACAAGGGTGTGGTTTCACTTCTGTATTTTTCTGTATCTGATTAGATGAATCAATATTTTCTGGCTCTGCTTCCTCATCCATAACTCACTTTTAATCTGTATTTTCTCTGTATGATGGTCTTTGTTAACGTCTGATCATGTCCTGGTTCTTAAGAAAGAACTTAAAGTGGATTTATAAGAATAGAATCTTGTTATTAATAATCAGCAACTAAAAGATAATTAAACTCGTGCCAATTAACAAGATATAACCAGATATCAAAGTTCTACACATAAGACAGCAAAAACTTCATGGTTAATCTTCCAATTGAAGATACAGAAAATCTTCCAGTGAACAATTGCATTGGAACTTTTGTAAGTATCTTAAATGCAATCAACCAAGAGTTGTAGAAATAGGCTGACATCACAGTTTGATGAAGTTATTTTAGTCTTTAAAAGTTGATAATATTCTGTGAATTATTTGTCTCAATGTCATCTGATAACCTGCAATAAAAGACAACATAAGACATAAAGGACAATAAAGTGTTAATATGAAGATTATTAGAGAAAAGATATTTAACCACAAGTACTGAAAGGTAGAATAGCCAGGAAGAATAAGAACATATTTACAGATAAAAGACTTTCTGACATAGAGATGTGGTGGAAATGGATGATAAGAACTATGGGTGTTGATCTTGGAATGAAGACCTTCAAAGAATAATGCTGGTCACTATATCGAGCTCAGCAGAACATTACTAGAATATTATAAAATTATTAACAAGAACACCAACACATTGTTTTGGATAAATGTGTATATGAAATCATATACAATGTTTACGTTTATCGTACATAAATATATTGTATATGATTTCATATACACATTTATACATAAAATTAATTCACCTTCTGTCTGAACTAAGCAAACAAAAGTATACAGTATATCCGCGTAATAGATATATACTATATAATAGTAATAGAAGTAAAGTAGATTACTTCCCTTGGTTAAAATTTTCGGTGTCTTCCCCTCGCATATATCCTACTCAATTCCCATCATCCTTATCGATTGACACTGACCATATCCAACAGAAATGATGCAACGACAGATACAACCAATATTCAGTGAAAGGTACTGGACCTGGAGGTATCTCCTACATCATCTCAAAAACTTTAAACACAGATTACAAAGTGGGGTATCACTTTCAAAAAACAAACATAAAACATTAATGACATCGGGTGTGTATAATCTATAATATTTTATAATGTGCAAAATAGAAATATCAACTGAAAGTTATTTTATAGTAAAAAAAGAGTTGTAAGTATGCATCTTTACTACATTTCTATAAAGATAAACTATAGTGTTACACCTTTACAGGAATAACTGCATTTCTCATTTCAAATTCTTGTTAAAATTATGTCGGCCAACATTGATTTGTTTCTGTGATTTTGTCACTAATTGTCTTAACGTTGAATGAGAACATGGCATGCTTATTTTCCTGCCATTTACTTCTTGTCACATTATTCTCTGAAGAAACTCTTCAGGTCTATCTTTGGAGAAGTCATTGTAATAAAACTCGTAAATGAAATAGCGAGACAATTATAGATTGCGAATACTCTAGTACAGTACTTTTCATTTCGAAAGTAATCATTCAGTAAAACTTCAAGCATATATATATAGATTGAAACTAAGGGAAATATATGTACATATACATGCGGTCAGGCGGCGAATTGGCAGAATCGTTAGAGCGTCGGATAGAATGAGTTCAAATCCCGTCACGGTAAACTTTGCCTTTTATCATTTCAGGGTCGAAAAATAAGTACCAATCCAGTACGGGGTCGATCTCTCCCTCTCTCTGGGTGAAATCGGCTGGGGTCAAAAATGAAGACGGGTGGGCTCCGCCAGGTTTTAAAATGCCAAACACACGCCGTTGGTCACGACGGCGCCCCTACGACTCCATCAAAAGTTAAGGGCCCAAGGAATACATGCAGTAAAGGTACATTACATATAGTTTGAAAATCAACGAACAGAGTTACATCAGTGTAAACATTGCCATTGTCATCGGGCTGGATTTAGACTTCTGGTAATGGATTAGTAAGAATATTCCCTAGAAATGAAGAAACACTAAGACATACAGCCTTTCTAGAGACATCTTCCAGTGTTGTCTCATTAAGACAAGTTTCTGTTTAAGTAGTTTCTATTTTATGGAATAAACTGCCATAATCTCTTGCACGCACATAAATGTGTCTTGTTCAGTGTCAACAATGAACTGATCACATATTCTTACTATGTTGATTTTTTTTTTCACCCATGTTCACAAAATCATAATTACTGCTATCACCATTAAATAATTGACTTCTCTTAATGTCTAAATCAATTTTATAGGGATTTACGCCGTTTAAAATTCTATCGTGGTCTTAAAGAAATCTTAAAATATAGGGATTTTAAAAATATATTTAAAAAAGAAAATTAAAAACTCAAAATAGCGGTTGTTCTGAAGCTGTGCGACTGATAATTTATAATTCACCTCGATATGTAAATAAAACAAATGTAAATTATACGGCTCACACTTTACAGGTTTTACCGGCCTCATATGAGGTTAGCATCTCACAGGACGTTTCTTCGATATTTTAATGATAGGGGTTCCAGTTCTATCACAGGTGCTCATGTTTAGCTGAGTCGATTGGAGCAACGTGAAATGAAATACCTTGCTCAAAGACACAATGCACCACCCAGTCAGGGAATCGACGTGGGCGATTTTTCGGAAGACGACCCAGAAGTTGAAGTAACTTACATCGTACTGTGTCGGTAATTTTCGCTATATATATATATACTTACGTATTCAACACTTATATACAAACTTAACATAAGTATGTACAACTTCGTTCATACAACAACATTTACAAGTGGGTATATCCTCACTATGATACATAGTGAACATACAGAGAAACTAGGTGCATTTTCATAAACGGTTATACACGTATAAGCAGCACACATGTTCACACACATACTGTGGTATATATATATCTTGGTTAGTCTTACTTCCTTGTCGAGTGATAGACGGCAAACTCAAGCATATATCTTCGTGGAAGGCCTCGCCGCCTCACGGGATTTATGCATAGATCTTGGATATATCGAAAATTACCGACACAGTACGAACTTTCACTTCTGGGTCGTCTTCTGAAAAATCGCCTCGACGTGGCGAATGTGAGTTCAACACCCTAACCCACGCGGCTCCACATAACTGGATATATCACATTTAATAGTGAAGTACCTCTGCCCCTCCACCGATCATATAGAAATATAAGGAACAATAGATTGTACCATTGGATTTGTTTTCGATGTATGTTCAATGAAAAACTACGTCATTGAGGGGACATGGAATAAAAACGTGCAGGAAGAATTAATAACATGGTTAAAAAATAATAAAGGAAGGGACTGAAAGAATTAGAAAATATAAAATAAAATACATTTCTTGAAAACTAATTAACTACAAAGTTTAAATAGAATTAAAAAAGTAAACAGGATTTAGCAAGGAGAAGGATTGGTATAGATGAAGTAGAAATGTATATATAAAAGGGACATTTTATATAAAATAGATATCTATAATATATTAATGATACTTACATAACAATAAGATGAAATACTGAGATCTATCGAAGTAGTCAAACTTAAAATTGATGAGGACATTGATAGATTCACCAGATACTTCGACTACTTCTTACATATTATTTCTATTTTCTTCTTATTAATTAACAATCTTTTAACTACAACAGTTAATTAGTTATCACTAAGACTGTAAATAAATGTAAAGAAATAATAATATATTTACAAAGTGTACAGAGTTGCTAAACGAGTTAGGATTCCAAAACGGAAGTACAAGAAAGAATTTGCCTCTAATCAGTAGAGAGTACTATAATGTTTACATTTGTTTGTCTATTATGCGCTATCTCAGATATAGTATATCTAGGGAATACAATTTACAGAAGTAAATGGACAATAACAATAAAAATGACTCAAAAATAAATAAAGGCATGCACACTCCCTCAATTAGACACTGCATCAGGGAATACTCATGTTCCCCTCCAAAAAATGTTGAGGCAACCCAAAACACTCACGGCATTACCCCACGGGTGATCGCGTGGCTGAGGTGCTGAAACAGCCAAGCATCCTCGCGAGCATCACCTGATACTTCAGTGGGACGGGACGCCGACGATGACAAAAACTTCGTTATCAGAGGCCCAGCTGAACGTCACGAATTCCACAGGCTGAAAAATGTAATTCACCAACAAATTATGATATTTCAGTATCTTATTCCGTGCAGCTACGGACACAGTAGCCCCCAGGTTATGCATTATGGTGTCGCGAACGAAAATCGACGTAATCCACTTTGTAAACGGAAGTGAGGTGACGTCACGAGTGCCAAAGAAACAAGCGTGATAATGGAATAGCGTATAAACTA
>JAOPJM010000001.1:13474324-13486207 GCA_027124095.1 Muusoctopus leioderma
TCGGCCCGAGGCTATAGTAGAAGACACTTACCCAAGGTGCCACGCAGTGGGACTGAACCCGAAACCATGCGGTTGCGTAGCGAACTCCTTAACCACACAGCCATCTGCATGGTACTTAATTACAGCTAGTTGAACTGGACACACTGGTGACTGGGTACAGTTGTGAATGTTGTTACCTATTTACTGTTAAAGTGCAAGGTAAAGTGCTGAATTGCAGGATACCAATTTAGAGCTAGATTGAATGGGCTATTTAAAAGTTAGCTACGGATACAGCATAGCTCTTATAACAAAATGATAAGTGGGAATCCTTTGGTCAACACTCTGACTTCCCTGTAGACTCGGCCAGCTAAGGCACACCTCATTCTACAATAGTGAATGCCATAACATCATTGAGTCGTAGGATCACCACTGAAGACTTAGTCTTCATGTGATTTATCTAAAGCAAGTTAGCCTGGTAAAGCCCATCCCTCACCAAGCTGTATACCCACTAGAGAATTTGAAGCTAAACACTGCAAGCTAATTAAGCACTCATTAATTTCACTGGCTGCTACTGTTTACAGTAGCAAGTGTTGTTTCTAAACTATGAAACCTACTTACAACCTTGTTTACTGGATCATTTGAAAGTTAAGTGTCTTGGCCATGGACACATCACAGCTCAAACAACAGGATACAAATTGCTGACACATTTCGCTTGGCTATCTGGTACCTCATCTATGTAGCCATTTCCAACTGTTATACTACTTATGAAAACCACTAAGAAAAAACAAAAAAATAAGCAGTTAGGTTTCCTTGGCCATTGTTAATGATTTAATAAGTAGTATAGTTAGTGTAGCATTATTTATATATTTATTTATAGTGTAACAGGATTAAGTGTACAAAAATTAGTTTGAGACAGGAAGCAAAAAACTATATATACACATACTTATACACCGACAAACATGTATATAAAACAAAATAATTATATGTATGTATAAAAACCTACCATTGGCTGTCTTCAATGACAAGATTAACACAAACAGTCTAGAAACACAAGCTGTCTAGTAGTGGACTTGGACTTGACTTTACATTTCTATGCCTTGAAGATATGCTGCCTTGCTTAACTCTTGTAAACAAATGTTCTAAGTCCTGTAATGACGGAGCAAAAGATACCTAAAAAGTGGGTTTTTGCTGCTTATCTATTATGAAATTTACAAGTAGGAAACACAGGTACTTGGGGCATTTCCACACAAAAGTATTTCACTTTCACCATATATATATATATATATATAGTTCAATGATTCATATCAATTTGATGATGTGGTACCATGTGGAACTGTGTCATACAGGACGTTAAGAGTTAATGACAATCAAAGAGCAGTATAATAAATATTCTATTTATTTTAGACACATCAAAATAGTATTTTACTCACAATACAAAGGGATTGTATATACTAAGAATTCAAGCAGAAATAGTTAAATAAATGAAATATTGAAAAAAGTTAAGAATATTTTTCTTTTCTCAACAAGTGAAATGTTTAAAATTCAAATTTCTTAAAAGGCAACTTAAAATTATTAGGATTTCTTGGTTTAATTAAAAAAGCAAATACGATGACTACAAACTTACTGTGAATGTGTGCAAAGGAGTTCCGTGGAAAGCATCTATCAAGCGAATCACTTGAGCATTAGTTGAAATCAGAATTAATTTACCATCAGGACTAAATTTCATACCAGTCCAATCACAGTCCTTATCCTGATTTAATTTGAATGTGGTAAAGGGACCCTGAAAATGACAATAAAATAACAGAAATATTAATGTTATTTCTTGGCTATGTTTGCCTTCAATAGCTAAGTTATTTCTATTTAGTAGCAATATAAAATATTTCTCTAATTTTGTAATATATTTGAGAACTGTACATAATTCTTAAGACATAATTGCTTAAATCATAATAAAATAAAAAAATGAAAGGTGGATATATTAATGATCAACAAATAACTAGTCAGTGTTTATTACCTTATCAAATGACCGAAGATCATACAGCTTGACACATTCAGAATTAATGCCAGCAGCAAATATCAAACCTTCGGGATCAAAAGCTGCAACAGGTCGACCAGGTAAGTGCATCAATCCCTTAAAATAATAAAAATTCACAATAGAATTAAATTTTTGAAGTAATTAAAATTCAAAAGCGCTGTGAAATTCTAATGGATCTGATAAACAAGATAAAATAAGAAAACAAAAACCCAATAAATATTACCTGGCAGTTTTGAGAGCGCAGATCCCACAAACGAATTGTTTTATCTAGTGAGCCAGAAAGGAACGTGTCATCTATTGGAGACATACATAATGTAACTACCCTAATAAAACAAAAGAAAGACCATGTAAACAATAAATAGAATTTCATTGGTAACAAATATCTTGCATTTCTTAAGATAAGGGTTATGTAAGGTATTCATTTGGAAACTACAATAACATTTATAACTAATTAAAAAATTCATTATAATTCTATATTACCGTACATAGTTATTAGAATTAAATGAAAAAATGTAAAAAAATTTAAAATCTAAATGTTTACTTACTTTTTTGAATGTCCAGGAAAATATCTGATGTACTTATTATCATGGAGAGACAAGTATCTGATTGTATCTGAAGAAGAAAAAGAGAAACCCAGTTATTTATATAAGTAGTTCTAAGCACTTTGACACAACTATATATATATATCTATCGGATCGAGCGAACTCGGACGTTCCCAACAAGTGACCTCCAGTAGACACAATTATCCATAGCAGCAGGCAGATTCTCCAATTCTATACCAGTGTCCTTTACCAGTTGGTTGATGTACATAAAGTGAGGTCTTCCTCTGGATCTTTTGCCATGAGTAGGTTTCCATAGCAATAACTGATGAACTACCTCGTCTCTCTCTCTATCATCATCGTTTTACGTCCGCTTTCCATGCTGGCATGGGTTAATATATATATATATACAGGTGTGTGTGCAAACGAAAGAAAGAAAACACTCAACACATATTGTGGAAGTTAAACATATGTGTATTAGTCCTGCATTACTTTAACTTTCATAGAAGCAAAGATATATGTCTATCTCCTCAGATGCATTGGAGCAAAGTGGTGGAAAGATTTTAAAATGTCTGCTGAGTGAGGATTTTTGGGGTCCCCCATTGGTCAGTTCAGGTCATGTGTTGGGTTTGACAATATAGAAGAGAATTGTTGTCACTGTACTGTCAAACCCAACATGTGAACTAAACTGACCAATGGAGGACCCCAATGATCCTCACTCGGCAGACATTTTAAAATCTTTCCACCACTTTGCTCCAATGCATCTGAGGATATAGACATATATCTTTGCGTGTACAAAACTTAAAGTAATGTGAGACTAAGTCACACTGTTAATACATACATATATATATATTACACCACATCAGAAAATTAACAAGATGTTATTGTTAAAAAATAAATTGAATTTTTAATAGTTGTCATTCTAGCACCAACATGTAAATCAGCTTGTCCACCTGTAAGTGAAGTAGCATTATCTGTGTAATTATAAACTGCTATCTATGGAAGATTGATGGAGTTAACCAAAAAACTAACAAACCAGAAACCAGTCTTTCCATTCGAAAACTTGGATATTCCCCCAAGATTAAAAATATATATTTCAGACATAAATGTACTGTGGTATACTTGATTTTTTTTTTTTAAAGAGTTTAAGTTTTCATTATAAATCTCACTTCAGCCCTCTCTTGAGCTTTATTTTTTTAGTTTAAACAACATTTAGAAGAGGGGCATATAATAATTCAGGTTTTATGGGTAAATTCCCAGCATGTGCAGTTTAACTCCATATACTATATTTGTCTTGAGAACAGAACATGTTCTAAATTTGCACAATTTGGGGAGAGCAAGCTTTTATAAGTCAGAAATTGCCCACTGACCTAGATTCAGCAATAAAAAATGTAATCTCAACCTGCTTCTAAAGTAAGCTTATCTAAATTATTCTTTCTTCAGAATATGTACAAACATTTAAAAAATATATTTATCCTCTTTTTTTAAAAATTCCTACCATCTTCTACAGAGCAATATATCAATGATTTGAAGTTTCAACTACTGAATATATCTTAGTGTAGCTGCTGAAAGTGATAGCTATGTATGCTAATATCAAACATCTGTAGTGTCAATATATACCAGAGACATACTAGTGTCAGCTTGAAAGATTTTAATTATAGCTATCTTCGAAAAAAAAAACTGCATAATGTCAAAATATACTGCTTTAAGAATTAGAGTCACGGTCAACTCTTGTATGCCATGTTTTGCTACTGCAAATGAAAGAAATAACCTAAGGAATAAGTGCAGTTTAGAATTATGAAGTTTCAGGAGTTTGTAAAAACTTTATTATATAATTTATATAGATGCATAATTTTAGAGTTGCTATTCTCCTAGATGAGCAAAAATAATATACATATTATCATCATATTGGCTACACACAACTATTATTTGTGAGGAGAATAAAAATATACTGATAAAAAAACCAAACAAAACAATTTAATCCTAAAACAGAGCAGCTTTTCATTTTTGAATTTTATGAATCACCATAATTAATAAATAGAATATTTTAATGTGAGATTAATATTACATTAATTATGATAGGTATGTATAAGTGTATAAATAAGTCCTTTGGTTATTTCTTTGTTTACTAAAAATGGGACGGGCATTATCCATAGTTGAATACTGTTAAATATGTGATCATATATGACAAGTATAATGTTTATATGGTATATTTTGTAGTAATTTCAAAACACAGCCTTCAGTCTTTGACCTGCATTAGATTTTGGTAATTTTTGTAATGTAACAGACAAGCGAAGATAGGCCATTAAATATTGATCAGATGTCACCTCAATTATTATGTAGTATGTCAACTGAGTAAATATAACTTACTTTTTCTGTTAAAATAGGTGTTGCATGTGCAGTTGTGCTGTTGTTATTATTACTGATGTCTGCATTTTGAGAGTCAACGTGATAGCATTATGGAGGTTAGGTCCTTTTGCAACAAATCATTTGCAATTAATGTAGTTAGTGGTTCAACCTCTCAAGAGCAATATATATATATATATATAGGCGCAGGTATGGCTGTGTGGTTAAGGAGTTCGCTTCGCAACCACATGGTTTCGGGTTCAGTCCCACTGCGTGGCACCTTGGGTAAGTGTCTTCTACTATAACCTCGGGCCGAGCAATGCCTTGTGAGTGAATTTGGTAGACGGAACTGTAGAAGCCTGTCGTATATGTATGTGTGTGTGTGCGTGTCATCACTTGACGCTGTTTATCGCTGAAACCGACCGGTGACATTTGTTTATGTCCCTAATAACCAGATGCCCGGCCGTTTCAGTGATTCAGTGTTGTGATTCCCATACTGAATCAGTATGGTTGGTGACAGGAAGGGAATCCGACTGTAACATTCTGCCTCAAGAAAATCTCCGTCCAACCCATGCTAGCATGGACAAAACAGACGTAAAAACGATAACGATGACGATGATGATGATGATGATGATGATGATTCTCTTACCTGTTTTACAGGTATAACTCGACCACTTCCTAGTTTTTCTGTTTCTAATTTTTTCTCATCGTCCTTTTTCTGTGGTAAGAAAGAGTGTTATGAATATTAGAGAATGAAGACATGAAAGAAAAGGAAAATTTGTTACCAATGTTGACTGAAGTAAATTTTTTTTACCGTAGTCACACATACACATTCTTCCCTTTCGATCTAGAGGATAATTTCTTTAATTTTTTTTTTTTTAAGAAGTTGAAATGTTTATTTTCACTTTGTAACCATCAGCTTACACCAACGTTGAACACAAGTATGAACAAATAATATGAAAATAACAACAAAAAAACAAAAACAGTAAAAAAAAAAAAAAAAAAAGTAGATGAATAGATAAAGAAGCCATAATGATATTTATGATTAATTATTATGTAATCTTAGCTTATCAGATTTTAATCAATTAGAGTTGAATATCAATAATATCTATAGAGTTTTGCATGCTTTCTTTACAATAACATTAAGTACCTCTTTGTGCTCCCTAGATAATTATTACTATTATTATGACAGTAGAGCTAGATTGTACGCTTTAATTTAACTAATCCAATTTCAGACTTAAAAAATTCCAATTTCAGACTTAAAAAATTCCAATTTCATTACATTTCAAAGATATAGTGATTACTATGTGGACCTACAACAGATGTTTGTATTTACCATTAAAGTGGCCATTAAATTGGCCATTAACTTAACCATTAACTTGACTCAACAAATCATACAGAACAGTGGCCTCATGGATAATAGTATTAAATGAGTTGCATTAAAATGTCATGAGTTAATCGTACATCAAGGAAATATATTTTATATAATTTTTATAGAAAAAAAAAAATCAAACAAATCGAGCCAACAAGAAAGTCTCTATGTGGTTGCTCAACCTGCTAGAAATAGATAGCAGCCAAATCACCCTCAAATCCCACCCCACTGTCTTAAAAAAGGTCACATTGGACAATGTAGTCCTAGATATACAAAAAGATGACATGATCATAGCTGGAATGCCTTTGACCATAGTTCAATCAGGGATGACTTGGGGCTAAACAACAACAACAACAACAACAACGACGACAACCTTTGTAAGAATATAACACCAGAAGACAATCAGAGAATATATAGATTGAAACACAGAAGATGATGGTTACTAATCTGATTATTGCTAAGTACTATTTCTTTTTTCCCTTACCTAGAGATGATACAAGATGAACCAATATTTTAGGGTCAAACAGTTCAACATTACTCATCAGGGGAGTGAGAATGACCGACAGTCAGATTCATTACAGTATCAAGCTCAGTGCTCAACTTTTCTGAGTTCAAACTCTCCTGAAGATGACCTTGCCCTTTATCGTACTAATAAAAGCAGCAGTAGTTGAATTAATTATTTAAATTGTTTTCATTAACAAAAAGAGCAATCTCTGTCTGAGATATTGTTGTTTATCAAATCAATTGTGAGATCAGGTTTCAATTTCCAGTTGAAACTACTTATGTCACAAGTGTCCTTAGGGAAAAACATGAACATCACAATTCCTACATGATTTCTCCTAATGATTTCAGGCTTCGTCCATTTAAAAAAAAAAACCAATCATTTCCATTTAATTATTAACCACTTAACGAATTTGCCCGAATTATCTCGGCCACCACATGTTGAATTTTTACTAGTTTTTAAAAATAAATAAGATGGTTGTTAAGTGGTTAAACCCAATAAAAGATGCCATCAACTGATTCATTTGTATATCTTTTTTGTAATCTATATAGAGAACAAATTACAGATAGATGGATCACATGGACATGGTACTCACTAAGATCATTGAAAAATTATTGAAAATCAGGACTTATCTGTGAATTTTGCAGCAGAAATTACAAACAAAACTAAAACCAGTTAAGAAGAGTAGCAGAGAAACAGGCACCATAAAGGAAACATAAGAATGGGTAGGAGGAAATCAAGGTAAAAATAATCATGAGTACAAAATAACAGAGGACTGAAAACAAGTATTTTGTAAACCTAGTTAACTGTAAAAGCACAGATAGCAGCAATGTTTGTAATAAAATGTCTATGAGTTTACAAAAATGATCCACGTAAAGAACTGGAAACAGTTTGACTATTATTATTTAATGGGATTGTATATATCCTTTATAAGTTTCTTGTAAACTGATAAATAGGTTGAAACTTATATATAAGCATGGATAGACACACACACACACACACACATGTGGCCATAGAATTAAGCTAAATTGAACAAAGATCAACAATCCACTTTTAATTTATACGGTTCATTGGTAATTATATTTTAATCAATTAGCTAATTTCAAAAAATGTTTCATTAAATAATACACCATGTATAAAAGACATTAATTGAAAATGGAACCTATGAAAAGAACTGGTAACCAAGTAACTGTTACACTAATACAGCTATCTTATCCACTATATAAAAGTAATGCTAGCTTTCCAACTGACAAATAACTCAGCTTATTAGATGGTTAGTTTGATCTCTGTATAACAATATTAATAATATCTAGATATATATAATAAAAAATAACGTTAACTGAAAATGTATTCTTTAACACTACGATCACAAATAATTGTTTGAAAGTTAACTGCCATTGAAGTTATTGAAGCTAAACTGATTTTAGCTAGTTTACAGTTGAAAATATGCTCGTGATATTTTGAAAGAAAAACAACATTAATATCCAAGTGAATATATCTAATATAATTTGATTGCAATTTTTTTGTTTCCAATTGGTGAACTTAAAAGTTAACTAACTGTAGATTTTTAAAGAAAAATAAATCTATTGTATTTGTTTCATATAAGAACGATATTTTTTTTCTAGCTATGTAGAAGTGACATTAGAAGAACAGAATTTGAAAAATGGTCATAAACAATTTAATACAATCGGAAGAAAAGGTTTGTGTCTGTGATAAAGCCTTACCAATAGGCTTTAAAAATCTCTATATTAAATATTATAAGTTTTTCCAAGTAACTCTTTAGATTACGACACATTGTCTTTCTATTTTGCCAAAAAAAAAAAAAGCTATGAACCCTCCTGCAAAGTAAGAGTCTGGTTATTACGATTTGGCAGCAACAGAAAAAAGGAGGAAGTGATGATTTTAAGGGGATCAATAAATAAATAAATAAATAAATAAATAAATTAAAAAAAAGGGAAAAAATAAAAATATAAAGAATAGTTGAAAAGACTGAAGAAACAAGCAGGGCAATATAAGAAGGGTAACAAGAAGACAAATGAAACAAATGAAAATGTTCCAACATTCTGTCCAAGGGAACTGATTCAAGGACAATACTATAAAAACACAGGCAACAGAAAGCAAATGGAATGAAAGCTGTGAATGGTGTTGAGAGAAAACACCAATATTAAAATGCTGCTAACTGATGTTTGCAAAAATACAAAAGCAACAATATCAAATAAAGTAGTAAAATGAAATGAAGAAATTTTTTTGTGGAGCAAAATAATTATGAAACTTATAATCTAATAAGATAACGGAAACACTTGATAGGAATATAAGGACAACAACATCAAGAACAACAATATTGAACTAGAAGCTCACAACATAACCACCTTAAACCACAGATTTTCTAGTTACAGAAATTAATTTCTTTTACTATTTGTTTTTTAAAATAATAAAAAAGAAAATGTAGTCTCTCTGATGTTTATATATTTAAAATTATTTCCTGAAACAACAAAGGAAAATAATCATAAAATGTTCTATTTATTCCTTTATTTAAAAAAAAAAATGTTTTTGAATATTGTCTTCCGTTTAAATCGTAAATGTTTATGAAGTAATAATACAAACCGATGTTCGGTGATTTTAAAATTAATCCTCAAACAGAACAATAATGAAGAAAATTGACTTACAATGGAATAGGATAAACAATTTTTGGTATTTTATCAAAATAGAGGGTCAGTTGGTCGGGGAAACACATTGACTGTATGATAGTTATTTTTGTTTTTATCATTAAGCAAGAAAACATACAATGATGAACAAGAAAAGGAAGAATAAAGGGACCCATCGAAAAATGGTGATAAATCTATTTACAAAAAAAATAAAATAAAAAAAATTGACAAGATGAAAATAAGTATTAAAAAAGGGTCAGTTGAGAAGAACAGGATATTGGTAAGATGGTGGTGAATGGTGAAAAATGTTTGAAAATTAAGCTGTTAATTAAACAAAAAAATAATAATAAAAGCAATAAACAAATGATACAATCTTTGTAATATAGATTTAACAAAGCTTGGATGAAACGAATAACAAAGATTGGATGAAAAGAATGTGAAGAGGATAGCTATGAAGTTTGGCAGGTGTTTTGTGCCTTGGAATACATCTGGCATTGAAATGATTACTGTTAGCATGTGTCCTAAGTATTAATGATAATGCAATGGTTGGTATTAATGGGAGGAGCTCTGGTTAAATAACAAGAAATTATCATTACAAGCATAAAAGTAGCATTCATTTTCTATGGTGTTATGAAGTTAAAAGATGATGATGACTAGGATAAGTTTTGCAATACATTTTCAGTGTTTTAACAACATACCTGACATAGAATTCAGGACATTTACAAGACAAGATATGACAAAAAAATTTCTTCAGTGGTAGAAATATGTAGTTTTATGTATTGGAAATAGTATGACTTCATATAATTCTAAACAAGGATTAATCGGGATTAAGATTAACATTACTGATCAAAGGAAATAAGAGCTTACATTTTGTTTGGAAAAAGAGGGGTTCTATATTCTAAATGTATTTTTTTACTAAAACAAATAGACATGTGTGTACTGTGAAACAATCAAATGATGTATATGATATGAGAATATGTGACACTATAAATTTCCTCACAAAACGCTAGAAATAAAATAACTGATTTTAATAAGTAGCAAACTAAAAAGAAATTTAAAAAATTCTTACTACTTTTTAAATAATAGCAGTTAATGAGAAGATAGAATTATTAGTAAAGTCATTAATAGACAACTATTAGCTTCAGCTGGAAAGCTAAAATCAGGAATTTCATTTGTTTCTATATAAATGATTGATTACCATATCATCCTACCACACAGTTTACATTGTGTTACCAACCTTAAAATACTAAATACAAGTCTGCTGAGTATAGTCTGATTAGATTTTAGGTAAGGCCTGAAGAATCTAGTTTATACTTAAGAATATTTCACCGTGGGGTAGAGCATCATCATCATCATCATCATCGTTGACAACTTCAATGGTGTATGAAGACATTATTAAAACTGGGCGAGAGAAAAAACTGGGTAAAAAAATGCAAAACAAATTCATCTGTGGAAACTTAAAACCAAATATATATATCCAAAGTAACATAACTAATAATATTAGTAGAGATTCTTGTTAAGCCGCTAGGAAATAGACAGAAAAATCTGGAAAAAAGTAACAAAAGATTCTATTTTCATAAACTACTTCAAATTTAATGTTTGCTTCATTTTCGAATTTTTTTAATTCTTTTTTTTTTTTTAATGTAAAATGGCTCTATGTTCACATTCTGCAGACTCTGTGCAATCTACTACTATTCCAACCTGTAAACTACACCCCAATAAGTTTCTTTCCCACTAGCTAGCACACTTCAACAAAGTGAGGTGAAATAACTTACTATCTTCAAGCCTGAGACATTCCGACAGAATATAGCAGTTTTAAAGTATCATATCTATTAAGTTTACAGAATACAACACAAATAGTATGCTACATACATTGTAAGGTACTTATACTAATAGATACAGGAAAAATAATGGAAATATTTTTTATAAAAGTGGAAACTGAGTCATTTAAATCTATTAAAAATGTGGAGTCTACTAGTTAATGATGCTGAAACCTTATCACATACATATTTTGAAGAAGGATTCAGAAACTGAGAAAAAGCATTTGCATTAAATGTGTGTGTATGTGTTTTAATTCAAAGAAAAAAAAGAAAAAAAGAAAAAAAAAAGAGAAAAGGAAAATTGTTTTAGCTTGATCTAATAGTAATTTATAAAGAAATCAAAAAAAAACATTAAAAAATTAGCAAGATTGCTAAATGGAGAACATTTTAAATTATGATTTAACTGATTAGAGCAGGTGAATAAAATAAATAAAATTATTTATGGATTGCTTCTAAATATTTAACTTTCTTTCTGTTAATTTTATTTCCACCATAGGTCTGCTCAACAAGGCTTTTCTCTCAACAGCTGCAATATGCTTTGTTTTATCTATTTTGAATTCCAAGTTCTGTCCGATTACAAGTTTGAACCTGTTGATGAAACCTGTTTTTTGTAAAAACTATAAATATTGGTGGCATTCATTGATGCAT
>JAOPJM010000001.1:13486307-13498819 GCA_027124095.1 Muusoctopus leioderma
CAGAGGACGATGGGAATAGAACCAGTGATGAATGTTGTGAAGAGAAATAGAATGAGATGGTTGGGTCATGTGTTGAGAAAGGATGAAAGTGACTGGGTGAGAGGAGTGATGAAAATGAATGTGGAAGTAGAGGAAGGGGAAGACCGAGGACATGGCTAAAGATGGAGGAGGAAATGAAAGCCAGGAGGTTGGTGAGGGGTGATGCAGACGATAGGGAAAAATGGCGAAGCTTGTCATGGGGCCTGCAAGGCTAATCCCTGCTTTAGCAGGGAAGATGGCCTTAAAACGCAAAGAAGAAAGGAGAAGAAGTAACTAAATACCACAAAGCATTTATTTTGCCACTCCACACTTCTCCATTAATATATAAATATACAAACTCACACATACACACATATATATATAATTTTTCTAACTAAATAAAAATATATAGCTAATAGATATAAAGAAAAACAATATTTCCTGTATAAACTATAGCAAAAGAAAAGTATACCTTAATACTGCTTCCAACAAAAAGAGATTCTCACATTTATAAATATATGTCATAGAACCCCTAATATAGTTGAGCAAGATATATCCATCTGGGAATGGATGTCTGATTGTGGTGAATTTAATATGAGATGAACTGTAGCACAGAGCAGCTTCCTTCTGCCTTTTAACGCTCTTAGAAGGACTTATAAACCCCCCCCCCCCCAATGGTAATCAGAACTTATCCATGCCAACTATTTACAGTTAAGGGCATTGAGTCAGCAAGTGTTAAGTATCTTGGCCTTGAACATAATACAATAATCAGCCCTTCAGACAATTATCCAACACACTATCAACTTAGCTAGCTACAGTTTTCTTTCTTTCTTAAGTGAGTTAATTTTTCATTTGAGCAATAATATTTCCATAACAGAATCATAAGTCCTATCACAACTAAAACTTGCAAGAAAATATTCTACTGGTTCTGAAAATTAATGATTATTTATAACAACTTTTCGTTTCCATTTAATTAAGCCAGACAAATTTGAAGCAACATTAATGTCATTCCTCAAATTATATTAGTTTCAGTACTTACAATACTGTGGCTTTCACAGAGATAACATAAAATAAAAGCTACTGGAAATAAAATTTAAAAACAATAAACTTTATGAAGCCTATGAAAAAGCAAATTGAAAATCTCATAAAAAAACGTTCTAGTAATTTTGAAGTTTTTAAGAGCCACACTAAATAAAACACATCACACCAACAGACCACACAGTGAAATATGAAAAACATTAAAACTGAAACAGAGTTTCAACAACTAAATGTTGAGACATCTAGATACTTCAGCATCACTCCAAAACAATACTGAGGTACTCATACCACTAGGTCTCCCAGTTGAAGACAACCAACAAAAATTCACAATAAAATACCTGCCAAATCTATTGTTTCAATGGACTTACGTTGCCAACTACCTTTAATAAATTTCAAAGAATCAAGATGCCCATATAGTGACCACATCCACCTGCTATGACTAACACTACAACCGTGATAATAATTAAGCACTGAGCCTCTACGTGGTCACTGTATCTGCTAGAAATAGCAAACAAATCTCCATCATACCGTACCATCTTAAAAAAGGAAGGACACATTGGATAATGTAGTCCTAGACACACTATACCAGAAGATAGAATCTTCATGGTTGGAACACTTGATTATAGTTCTGCTCAATCAGAGCTGACCTGGGACTAAACAATAACAACACTAGTCTTTGATTAAGTATGAACAGATTAGTCAATAAAGAAAAAATAATGCCCTGATACTACAAACCAGCTCTTTACACACCCAACTCATGTATACCAGTGTGTACAGTAAGTTCACAGACCAAACAGAAGCATGTCATGTTTAGGATGCTAAATTTGTTGGTTGCTCCCAAATGTTTTGCTGGCTAATTTCACATTATAGGTCTGTTGAAGGTGACTGAGGTTACTCAATAACAAAAAAACGTTCATTTAGCAGATTGTGTACGTGTGTTTGTAAACATGTAACAAAGCAGCTAGAATTTAGAAAATAGCAATGTGAACAAACTAGAAATATACTTGCCATCTACTTTTGTAGAACAATGTAATACTGTGGTGATGGTGTGTGTATAGCGGATGAGATCAACCCCATACTTTTTACTATTAAGTGTTCTTTTAGGCCTGTAGGGAATAAAAAAGAAAAAAATATATATAAAAACATATTTATTGCAATACCTTTACATAAAACAATTTAAGATAGAGGCATTTCTATATATTTAATCTATTTCAATTGATTCTATCTATAATAGTTATCCACTGCAAACTAGAAAAGTAGAGGTTTTCTGAGAAGGAAAAACATGAATGCTCTGTGTATCAATCTATATGAAAATAGGAAGTACTCTCAATTCTTCGTTGCATGATGAGCCTTAGGAAGGTCGTATAAAAAGGTACAACTAACCACTGTGCACAAGTGTATAGTAAGATCGCAGACCAAACTGAAGAATGGCATGTTTAAGGTGCTAATGAAGAGGGGTCATGGACCAAACTAAAGTATGATTTGTTTAAGGTACTAGACTTGTTGATTACTCCCTAGAATTCCTGCAAATATCGAAATTTGTAGTTAGTTCAACCTATTTTAAGGCAATATGTAAAACAATTGAATCAACTTCTGCTTGATTATATTTCAGAACTTGTAGAAATGATCTTGTACACAGTACACTATTTTTACATAATACAAGGTAATTTTATAACTAGTCCTTTATTAGAAAAATCATCTAAATAACTTAGTAGTAGATTATGTCTATCAGTTCTCAAGTAGTAAATAGATTGGACTATAAACCTTCTCTTTTTTAAGTTAATATTCAGTTTGTTTTGTATATTTCCAGATAACTTCATGTGCAATAGTCTTTGAATTAAGCTTAAACTTAAAAAAACTATTGGAATTAATAGCATCCAATGTATACTAAACTATTAAGGAATCCAAACCCTAAGCATTGCATTCATATCTCAAACTAGCAGCAAAATTGGTATGATTACGATTAAGTTTAGGAAGAATATTCATAATAAAACACGAATTCCAATGTTTCATGCAATTATGCCCGTATTACCATAATGGATCTTAAATCAAAGTAGATTATTTAAATTGATATTTTTGTTTGTTATTATTGTAAGTTTAATAGTTTCTTATGAAGTCAAATTTTATATTTATTACTAGTCTGCATACATTTTGTGAGCGAGAAAACTATAAAGTTATTTATTTGTTCCTTTTAATATACACAAATCAAATTTTGTATAATATACATTATATTCAATGTATTTGTCTTGAAAAATTATATTCATAGATTTAGAGTAGATTAAAAATACTTTAATTATGATTGTAGATATTTTAATTTCAAGACGATTTCGATACGAGGAAGTACCTGTTACTTTGAATTCAAAAACTAGCCTTCCGTTTCTTTCTGATAAAATATCTACTTTTCTACACTTGTAAACATCAAATTTACAAATCAGTTCTTCGGAAGGAAAAATAAAAAAAAAAACCCCACGCACTAATTATTTTTCTTCTTTTAACACCCTCCTTTCTTGAGATTTGTCAAGAGATAACTTCTCTTTTCTGTTAGTATAAAGAATTAAGAGTGACTCGTCATGCGGTGCTTAACAGCATAAATAAAATAAATAAATAACCTGCTAACGGACACACTATTTTATCAATATCGAACGATTAGTGAAAACGGTTTCCTTAATATAGACTAAGCGCACAGAATTGACGACAAAGTTAGCTAATAGAGAAAGGAGGTGCAAGGCGTATGTTAATGACATTAGTGTTTGGCGCCAGTCTTCTAAACACAAGCAGATTTGGCTGCATGTAAACAGAACGGATGAAAGGGTGGAGGGAACAAGTGATATTAAACTGAACGAAACAGTTAATGTTACTTTAGTAAATGTGTTTTAATTTACAAGAAATAATCTCCGAAGTTATCGATCGTTATGAACGATCTTAGTAGGATATCTGTTCTCAGCAAAAGTATTTTTTAAAAAAATGAATTTAATAAAAATATTTTAATATTTACTAAATAGTTTGCGATGAGGAAGAATATTTAGAATAGCCCTTTTCTTCCATGTTGCGCTGAATATCAATTAGATCGAAACAAGAGGGATAGAGAAGTCTTAAAGATATAAACTGATTTAGTGTTAATGAATCAGTAAAGCTGAAGAAAAAAACTGCATGGAGAAATATGATAATTCTATGTCTCCGCCATTTTTCGAAGCTTATTTTATTGGCAGAACCACAACCGACGCCGGTCATGGAAAAGAAATCAGATGCAGCGATTATAATTTTAAATTTAAACATATCTTCCATATCAATAAACAATCAATGAGTAAATTTTGCATCGAAATAATACTCCCTCAAAAGGATAAATATCTAAATTAAAAACATGGGTTTAGAAGGAGGAGAAAACAAGCAGCGATATTCTTCACCGAATCTAAACTGAAGGTTCCTGAAGAAAGCAGCTAATTTTGTTGTTATGAACTAAGCAGTCAATAATGATCATTTTGTAATAGTAGAAAAGGATCTCTCCTATTTCTACTGAAAGATAACTAAAAGTCGGTTTTTGTGGGTCGTTCTTGAAGTTCTTTATCCAATTTAAAGGAAGTGAGAACAATAAACTAGGACGTCATTTTATACCCACTCTCTCTCTCTCTTTCACAGTATAGCTACAGGGAGCAACTTACGTTCCGTTTTGACAGTCGTATATCACAATGGATTCATCATCACTGCTCGATATAAGTGTCTCCCCGTTTGCATAAAAGTCAATGCTATTTATTTTATCACTGTTCTCCTTAAACACTTTGGCCACGCGAAATTTACGGACGACTGTGTCTGTCAACTTCATTTTCCATGTGCATCATTTGGTAGTACGTAAAAATGGTGGCTGAAGCTAGCTCTAGTATGAACTGAAGTCAATATATGTTACTATTGGATAAAGATTTTTTTAAATGTATTAGCTAAGAAATTTCTTATTTTCGGAACCTTTCAAAACTCTCAATATTTTGAAAGAAATAAAGAAGGATTAAATTGACATTTAAATTGCTATTAATAATTAAAAAATATAAAATGGAAGTTAATTAAGCTTTCTGCAGTAAATAAGGTGTGAACTTCCTGTAAATAAATAGCTGGCTCTATGTAAAGGTATCGCTGATTGAATATATTTGAATCCCTCGTTTTTTGTAATTGCCTTTCTTATATTTTTTACTTGTTTATTTGGCAAAATAAATATATATATTTGTATTTACGTCGTATTTCGTCGACTTGATATTTTTACGCCATGCCGCATTTTCTTAAACACGTCTTAAATTAGTCGGTAAGAAAATGATTATTAATGTTTTTTTCGTACCTGAGACACCTTGTATTTCCAACAGATTAAATAAAAAAATTTCTACACTAAATTTCATCATTTGATATTCTGCTATACTAAGGTTTCGGACACTCTTTAATATTCGCAATTTATTTCTGTTGGGACCAGTTTATCATATTTGTAATATCCTAATCTTCTCTAAATCTTTTTTAAATCATCATTCTCTATTTTTATTCTTGATTTCTTTTAGACTTTTTAGAGATGTGCATTTTTGCAGTCTACAGTAGTAGACATTTCATATTACGATGAGTATAGATCTAGTTATAATTTATCGATTAATTATAGTGATTTTAAAGAATTTTATATTTGCATATTTAGCACAATATTAGAAAGCTAATGTAGTAAATATTTTATTTACGTAAGTGTGTGTTATATTAAACATGCACTAAAATATCGACTTCTTTTTATTTAGCAATCTTCTACACAAGTTTAACGGGTTTATTAAAAAAAATATTCAGTCGAATTTATTTAAAAGTTTTCTTAAATAATACTTGTTGTTTACCAACTTTATTATTCAAATAGTTGTCAATAATTGATCCTAGATTCAGAATTGATTTTATTAAATGGAATTAACATTTTGACGAAGTTTGGAAAGCTTTCAATTTGTAAGGTTAAAGTACGCGATTGGTTAGTAAAGATAAACTTATCAATTCTGCCCAACAAATTACTTGAATGATGGCTTGAACAGTTATTTTTGGAATTTACTTTCGTTACTATGCCGTAACTTGTAAAACCTACAGATAACACAAAGAATTAATATCTTAAAGCTTTATTGTAGTTGTCAGTTTTCAGAGAAAAGCATTTGTCCCGTGCTATATATATATATATATATACACACACATATAGTGATTTTTCTCTCACGCAGGTAAAGAAACAGTATAAATTTCTCAATTATCGTCGTAACTTATTTTAATGAACGATTGGGCAATTTGATCAAAGGTAGCTCACCTGGCATCATTCTTCTATTAATCAACGCAAATAGTAGTTTTGTATCTCACTTTCAGCTCATTTGTTTCTATTGCCATCCTTGGAATCACCGATCGATCTTTATAATCCATACAACTTTAATGAAATTCCTTCACACTGACGTTTTTTCCTTTAGAGTATAATAATCCAAATCTCAGCCAAACAATAAGAAAGGCTGGCTGGACACGTCTAATATTACACTTATTGTTGCTCTTAAGCCATGATCGAATAGACCTATGATTAAAGGTGTTCCAGCCGTGACCATCCCGCCATTTTGTAGATCAGAGACTACATTTCCAAAGTGTCCTCCCCTTCTTCAAGAAGGCAGGGTGAAATTTTAGTGAGACGTGGCTGCCATTTCCAGCAGATTGAGCACCACGTAGAGGCATTGTCTCTGGCTCGTATTACATTTGTTATAGCAGTTGGTGATAAGAAGGCATCCATCCATAAAATCCCAACCAGAATGCTATGAAATGTGCAGTATGAGACACCTGAAAGATTGCTATGTTTGAGACCTCTCCAACATGGAAAAATAGTTTTAAAAATGATCATGAAGATATTCCAGTGAATGAAGTGTTACAGGTTTAATTAGGAAGTCGTTGGGGAAAAGTGTATTTAATGATAAGAGCACACTTCCATTTGATGACGATGAAAATAAAGGTATTATGACAGATTGTTCTGTAGTTTACTCATACTTTAAGCAGCAGGACAACTTTAGAACACAAATTTAATTTGAGTTTGTCAACCCCCAAAAGTCATATGACAAGATCAAATACTAAATGTTGAATGGTTCATGAAAGCTGTTTGGGAAACAGATGAAGGTATTAGGTGCTGTGAATGGACAGTATGATTTGTTAGATGAAATTGAAGGACAGATTAAATAAAAGTAAGTTGAGAAAGCAATTGCATATGAGAAACATCGAACAAAAAAAACAAGTATACTTACATGGACATGTGATACATATGATTGTTGAGTGAATGAGTACTGTTAGCTAGTGTCAGGAGACATCAATAGCAGAAGTACACCAAAGAAGAGTATAGATTAAATTAATAGTTCTGATCTCTGGATGTTAGATTTGATGGATGGATGGATGGTCAATTTAATACATGCTGTTGTACAATTTAATTACATGCTGCTGCTGTTGTACCTCTCAATTATGCCAGTATGGAAAACATGTTATGATCATAAGGAACCACAAATTTCCATTACAAAGATTTTCCAAACCTGTAAATTCAAAAATTCTTCACCATAGAAAGAACAATAACTAATTTTCATTCCTAAAAGTTTAACTATAATACTATAATATATGATTGAAAGCATAAATATATTACGTCTTCACAGTAACTTACAATAATGGTTACTTTCCATATATATGTCAGCGAAGATGATGAGTTTATTGAGGGAGGTTTGACTGCTTCATTAAGAGAGTCAAATGTCAGCATAAAAGTTCTCCAATTGGGTCAGTGCAAGTGCAGTTGATATAAATGATATAATGTAGGACTAAATATTTTAAATATCTAGTTTAGTGTTTAATATTTCTGAGTTCAAGTCTGCTGAAGTCAGTGGGGACCATGAAGGTAATAGGGGACCAGACATAATGTTTATAATATCCCGAACTAAAATTTTGTCTGGATTAACTTTTCCTTTCATTCTCCTAGATGCAATAAAATATGCATCAGTGGGATACTAAGAAATTATATTGACTATATACTCTCCTTTATAGAAGAGAGCCCTGTGTCTAGTGTAAAGAAATCATTACTCCCATTATATGCACTATGATGGAAAGCATATGGCAGAAATCTTTTTGATTGGACCATCTGTTTTTGTTTTGTAAGGGGAAGAATTTATTTCATAGCAGTAATAATAATAATTATATTCAATTGCAGAATTGTGTTTAATCATCATCATCATCATTGTTTTATGTCCGCTTTCCATGCTGGAATGGATTGAACGGGGGATTTTGATTCGAGTCAATTCATATTCGGAGTCACCACTCCTAGGTGGATCGGGGGATCACGTCTCACTCATACTTTTAATTTAGGTAGAATTTTCTTTTTAAATATGAAGCAAAGATGATTGCTAATCTTTAACTTCAAAACAGCATGGTGAGATTATGTTGATGGAAGTTATTCACTATGTTTTTACTTTCATTTTTTCCACTGTGATGTGATCTTTTTGAATATGACACATCTATATCTATAACTGAACCTTTAGACTGCCACATTTGAAATAATCTCATTAAAATTTATGGAATATTGATTTCTTTTAAATCAGCTCAAAGTCAACACCCCTTAGAGATTGCAGTTGATTGAATTGGGTGCAGTATATTACTGGTATTTATTTTATTAACCCCTATCACTCACCCTCTCCACTAAGCACTCTACCATCAGCCTTTATCACTCTACCTCTGTTCCACCGTCACCCTTTATCACTGTACCTTTTTTCCAGCATCAAACTTTACCATCTACCACTCTTCCATCATGGCATTGAATCTGTCCATATTCAGTATCCTCACTCCTTCTTTACTGCTAATAATCACTCTCTCTTCCCCATGTCACTCTCCATTGACATTTATCACTCTAACTTACCATTACTAGCCACCACTCTCTCTCCTCCCTGGCACTCTTCATTGATATCTATCACTCTCACCATTGCCCATCCCTATTGCTATCCTTCACTCACTCTCTCTTACTATCACCCGTATTCAATCTCCTTACCAACAATCAGCATGTAGCTATCACTTTCTCTCTTTTATTACTCCCTCCGCTACCATCCTCTCACTCCTATCACTTTGTTTCCCCATCTTATACTCTCTCTCTTCTTTCACCTTCTTGGTCATTCACATTCTCTTCTATTCAGCTTCTTGGTCACGTTTGCCTTGAATGGACAGAGACAACATAGAGTAAAGAGCACCCTTTAGTCTTGCTGGGGACAAGGCAACCTCCCTAGTGCTTGTGCCATGATAAAATACACCCAGTACACTCTGTAAAGTGGTTGGCTAACAAATGGGGGCAATGCAGGGCAGATAGGACTCTTTAGTCTTGCCTAGGACATGACAACTTCACTAGTGCTAGTGCCATGATAAAATGCATCCAGTACACTCTGTAAAGTGGTTGGCGTTAAGAAGGGCATCTACTATAGAAGACATGCCAAAAATGGATTGTACGAGTAAGACATGGTCCTCCAACCCATCTAGGAGGGCAGTAACTCCAAATAAGAACTAACTCGGACCATGACGATTCGTTCAATCCATGCCAAAATGGAAAGCGGACGTCAAATGACAATGATGATGGATGAACAGTGAAAACTGTTTTGGTAGGAATTAAAATAAGAATGTAGAGGGACAAAAATGAATAGTGTAAGACATTTATTCAGTATTCTACTGTTTCAGCTAACTTCACCTACTAATAATGAATACTGACTTTTTTACAGATACATTTTTTAGAGAAGGTGAAAGGAGAAGCTGCGACATACATGCACAACACAAGAGCACGTAAGTGAAGTGCAATACATCCGATTAAGAATCCAAACTGGGTTGTAGGTTTAGTTTGTCAGCTCTTACTACTGCTGTTCTACAGTACCAACTTAGAGGGCTTCTAGACCTGCTAGATATAGCAGCTAAATCTCCCTCAAATCACACCCTATCATCTTAAATAAAGAAGGATGCATTGAATAATGTAGTCCCTAGTATGCAAAAATATAGGATGGTCACGGCTAGAACACTTGATCACAGGTCTGCTTGATCAAAGCTGACCCAGGGTTAAACAACAACATTAATAAATATTTATTTCAAAGTCACAAGGCTGTCTCCCTCCCCTAGATTTATAAGAAAAGAAAATTAGAAGTTGCAACATTTATGCCTTTTCTAAGACTATTAGTAGTATAAGTGAAATAAAATGACTTCAACCAGAAATCAAATGCAGGTTGTGGACTCACTTGGGAGCTTAACTTTATTCTATGATATTTGCTAACATTAATAAATATTAATGCAATCTTACAAAAGATTCTTTTCATACATTTAAAAATAATTTCTTTTCTGAACTTGTTGAGGTTTTTAGTAAAACTTTGTGGTATTGTCTGCAAGACTAAAACAAAAATCACTAATTTTACTCTCAGCCACAACAAATTGTTTATTTCTCATGACTCTTTTGGCTGATGTGTCCCTATTCAGTCACCACACCTCTTTTTGCATGTGAATATATACTACCCCATATATATATATATACTGTGGGTAGGTGGGTTATGAAGTCCACGCATTTAGTCCACGTATTTAAATTATGAAGTCCACGTATTTAAATTATTTAAATTATTATAATTATATATATATACACACACATAATATATATATATATATATATATATATATTTAACACTGTATCACTTGGTATTTATCTTCTAAAAATAGTAAACTTCTGTTCATATGAATGTCTATGCTATGTAATTTTACCACAAATAACTTTTTGTCGTACCATCTGAATTTAATTGGCTGCCCACCCTTTATGATTAGAAGTGTTCGAACGTAAGTTATTTTGAAAGTTAATGTGACATCAAAATGGTAGTAAACAATCAATCTAGTCAGTTAAGTAATTCTATCATAACTGCCAAATTTGAAATTCAATGAAAATTCTCTTGACTCCAATAAAGAAAGCTGGCCCAGATTAAATATTAGCTGAAACACCAAAATAATTGGTGGTGGCAATGATGATGATGATGATGAATATGAATATTATTTATATAGTTATGGCATAAATCTTAAGTTCACAGAAAATGTCAGTAAATTACAGTACATTTTGACTATTAATTTTTGAAAGTTAAATAAAATAGCATTTCTCAAAAGAAGAAACTTCACCAATATCAACATAAACCGTGTTTTTCTTTCTTTTGTTAACAAAATGAAAGTATTTTAAATTTAAAGATGTAATTTTCTATACATTCTGTTTAATGGAGTTTCATTTCATTTCATTCCAGATATCAATAATCAATTTATATGGCTATCAAATTCTTTCTCAGAAGTAGTGTTTTTGTAACCTCTGTAATAAGAAAATCTTGGACATTTCTACCGTTCACACAATTTAGGACAATGACAACATCCAGTCATAACAGTTGTGTTACCATTTTCCATTCTGCTATTGAAGCTGTTCTTCCTGATAGAATGATACAAAAGCATGTTGTGTTCTCTGAAAAAGATAACTTACTAACAGTTGATGAACAGTCTTTTAAGGTAAATAAGAATGTCTATATTGTTGGCTTTGGCAAAGCAGTGTGTGGCATGGCTGCAGCTATTGATGGACTTTTAAAGGAGAATATTGTAAAAGGTATCCTCAGTATTCCTTTTGGGATGCAACGAGCATTAAAGAATTCTGGGAAAAGGTAAGCATAATATTTTTAAATTCATTTGTTAAAGTATTTTCTATTCTAGTCATGAGTGCAGACCGTTTGTCTGACACAAAATTTTTATTTAGACATCTATGTAAAGTAGGGAGGACTCTTTAGCCTACACGAGACTAAGCACCCTCTCTAGTGCTGGTGTCATGGTAAATGCACCCAGTGCACTCTGTAAAGTGTTTTGGCGATCGATCGATCAGAGACAACAGGGTGGAGAGGGCCGTTTGGTCATGTCTTGGACTTGACAACCTCTCTAGTGTTGATGCCACGATAACATGCACCCAGTACTCTCTGTAAAGTGGTTGGTGATAGAAAGGGCATCCAGCCATAAAAACCAAGCCAAATGAAACACCCAAGTGAGACGTGGTCCCCTGACCTGTCTAGGAGAGTGGTGACTCAATTAGAATCGTTGCAGGCCGAAATCACCTGTCCAACCATGTCAGCTGGAAAACGGATGTAAAATGATGATGATGATGAGGATTTTAGTATAGATGTTAGATGCAAGTGCTATTGATGCCTACTTATGTTGGGAATTAATGCTTTGAACCTGCTGGCCCAGAATTTCAGACGACATTTGACTCTATCCCGCCAGCCTGGTATTGTTCTGCCTTATGCTTCATCATCATCATCGTTTTTACGTCCGTTTTTTCCATGCTAGCATGGGTTGGATGGAGATTTCTTGAGCCAGCATTTTACGGTCAGATGCCCTTCCTGTCACCAACCATACTGATTTAGTATGGGAATCACAACACTGAATCACTG